>JAODAL010036000.1:0-42263 GCA_025379985.1 Phyllomedusa bahiana
AACAGGGGAAACCCCCCACAGTAGAAACACAGGCATTGTCCACTCGATGTTTCCCCCTGATAGCCGCCGACGCGGGAGCCAACACCATGGGTTCCTCTCCCGAGCCCACAGCAGGAGATGGTGAAAAGAGTGGAAGAGGAGTTTTAGCAGACACAGTGGAGAAAGACTTAACAGGGGACTTCGATCTAAACTTTCCAGAAAAAACCCCCATCTTTTCCCTGCGTCTTTCTCTCAACCTTCTGTCGATAGATACGGCTAAGGTCATAAAATCCCCTAAGGTCTCTGGAATAGGATGACTGACCATAGCATCCTTCACAACTTCAGACAGCCCCTGTCTGAAGAGGGTCTTCAGAGGTGTATCAGGCCACCCAATTACCGAGCTCCATTGGCGGAATTCAGAACAGTACTCCTCAGCAGTGCGATGACCCTGCTAGATGGATAAGAGATGAGTTTCTGCCAACGCTGCCCGGTTAGGGTCATCATTAGTGTTGAGCGAATATTATCGACAAAGTTGAAATCGGCACAGTTTTTATGTTGATCGAAAATTTTTAGATCATGCGATAATTTAGGTTAAAATCTGTGCATCATCTATTAAGATCGCGCCATTTTCGGCGCTTCCTGTCATTTTGGCGGCCAGCAAATCAGCTTACAGATAGAGCAGGGTGAGATGTGTGTGCGACGTCATGACTGGGATGTGTCTGGGTGCGATTGGCTGGAAAAATCACATGACCTCGTTTTACATAGAACAGCCCTTCCTGTTCATGATTAGTGTCTCTCAGCGTCTCATAGCAGTAGGAGTTGCACTCTGCCTGTGTCCAACCAGCTCAGCGAAATTATTCTATTTCTTCACAGAGAAAGCTCTACTGTTAGCTGTGATCCTTATAACTTAGTTAGATTAGAGATTGGAAGATTTTATGCAGTTAGGTAGAGAATTTTAACGGAGCATCTACCGCTGTAAAGTCACGGAGGGGAGCGGGGGGGGGGGGGGGGGCCCGCGGGCGAACACAGACAAGCTCTATAAAGAATACTGGATAAAGTCACCAAGACTAAGTGAAGACATTGCACTGCAATAGCTTTATTATTAACAGTTTTCTATTGAAATATTCCTTGATATTGGGGCAGCCTGAACTTATATTAGGATACACATCTTTTCTAGTAACTGCAGGTCTCTTTGTTAGGTGCAAAACTCCACTTTTATTATCAGTATACATTTCAGATAGGTGTTCTTTTTCAATTTTGCCCATTCCAGCTTTGTTGATACAGCCACCTTGCAGTTAAATTAGATCCAGCAATTTTGTAGTCAGCACAGGTTGATAGGTGCCAAAAATACCTTATATTATCCGAATACATTACAGATACGTGTTTTTTCACTTTGGCGCACTACAGCTTTGTTCATTGAGGCACCTTGCACTTAAATGTGAATACAGCAATTTTGTAGTCACCACAGGTGAATTGAAAGGTGCCAAAAAAAACATTTTATTATCCGAATACATTACAGATACGTGTTTTTTCACTTTGGCGCACTACAGCTTTGTTCATTGAGGCACCTTGCACTTAAATGTGATTACAGCAATTTTGTAGTCACCACAGGTGAATTGAAAGGTGCCAAAAATACCTTTTATTATCCGAATACATTACAGATACGTGTTTTTTCACTTTTGCGCACTACAGCTTTGTTCATTGAGGCACCTTGCAGTTAAATTTGAATCCAGCAATTGTGTAGTTACCACAGGTGAATTGATAGGTGCCAAAAAATACCTTTTATTATCCGAATACATTACAGATACGTGTTTTTTCACTTTGGCGCAGGCCAGCTTTGTTTATAGATCTACTTTGCAGTTAAATTTGAATACAGCAATTTTGTAGTCACCACAGGTGAATTGATAGGTGCCAAAAAATACCTTTTATTATCCAAATACATTACAGATACGTGTTTTTTTGCACTTTTGCCCAGTCCAGATTTGTTGATAGAGCCACCTTGCAGTTAAATTTGAATCCAGCAATTGTGTAGTTACCACAGGTGAATTGATAGGTGCCAATAAATACCTTTTATTATCCGAATACATTACAGATACGTGTTTTTTGCACTTTGGCGCACTACAGCTTTGTTCATTGAGGCACCTTGCACTTAAATGTGAATATAGCAATTTTGTAGTCACCACAGGTGAATTGAAAGGTGGCAAAAAATACCTTTTATTATCCGAATACATTTCAGATACGTGTTTTTTCACTTTTGCGCAGGCCAGCTTTTTTGATAGATCTACTTTGCAGTTAAATGTGAATACAGCAATTTTGTTTTGATTTGAGGGATTTGAGAATAGCTGTGATTTGCCGTCTTTTAATAAGAGACTTTCCAAAACTCTTCCATTACCTTCTCAAATTTTTTATATTTCTGAACATGGAGCGAAATTCAGGTGGTAAGCGAGCAAAGAGGGGGGTAGGACATGGAGGTAGAGGTACTAGAGAAGGTGCTCCTTCCAGTGCTGGCGACAACACGCATGCCAGGGGATCATCAGTTGCAGGACCATCAGGCCTGTCATCGCTGGGTCAGGGCCCTGTGAATCTCAGTAACGAACAGCGTCGCCAATCTGTCCTTCAGTGGTTAATGCAACCTGCATCCAGCAGTCTTACCTCCTCGTCCTCCCAGTCACGGCCACAAATGTCGTCATCAGCATCATCAGCATCCGTCCAACATGAAGCAGCCCAAATGTCAACTCGTGTACCCACCACTGTGGATAATCCATTTTCTGAAGACCTCTTTGATGACAAAATGTGGGTTGGGGGTCAGAAGGCATGTTAAAAGATCAAGAGGCCAAAGAGGATGATTTTCTCTGCTCAGACGCCCAGTTACTGATGCCATAGAGGAGGAGAAGGAAGCCGGTCAATCGGCAAAAATCCCGGCGGTCGGCATACGCCTTGCAGTCTCGTGCTTGTAGCCCGCAGCTCCTGGATGCAGAATGTCAGGACGACGAAGTCACCTGTGTTGATGATGATGATGACGACATTGCGGATCCAACGTGGTCTTTTCAGCAGAATTTGCTTGCGAGTGCTTCATCACTGGACGAGGAGGAAGACGATGGGGTAGTGTCAGTACGGGTCCCGCCTCAAAAAGGGAGAGGGCGGTCACAGAAGTCCGCTGATATGATTCCGCCAGCCACAGTCAGCGGAAACCCAGCTCCTCGTATATCGCCGTCAAAAAGGTCCAGGACCTCTCAAGCCTGGGCCTTCTTTGAGCAAGCCTCTGTTTCACCCAGCGATGTCATATGCCGCCTTTGCCGTAAACGCATAAGTTGAGGCAAGAACCTTAGGTGGTTAACCACCACCAACATGTCTAGTCACATGCAGCGAATGCATGAGTTGAATGGAAGCAACACTTGGCCAAAAAAAGGCCAGACCGACGCCGGGCCTCAACCACTGTCACACCCTCTGTCTCCGCTCCTCCTCCTCCTCCTCCACCACCAAGCGTTCCTCAGCTGCCCATTTCTCTCAGAGTCATGATCAGGGATCAGCCTCCGCTTCAGCCTCCACCGTTGCCCGAGTACCACCAGCACCACCAGAGACCCATCCTACCCCTTCTCCTCCCGCCAGTTTGATGACCTGCACGCCGTACAGCGGCCAGTCTAGCAGCCAGCCTTCTGTCTTCCAGGTTTGGGAGCAGAAGAAACACTTTAACCCAAACCATCCCAAAGCCAAAACCCTGAATGTCAGCATTGCCACTTTTGGCCTTGGAAATGTTGCCTTTCCGTCTGGTGGACACAGATGGTTCCGCCACGTCATGGCCCTTGCCTGCCCCCCAATACCAGATGCTGAGCAGGCATTTCTTTGCCAGAAAAGCCGTCCCTGCCCTGGCCAGCCACGCTCTTCAAAACCGCAGGGATGGTGCAGGGTTCTTTCCCCCAAGGTCCTCTGGTGGCATCACTCCCAAGAAACCGGCCGGGTTTGAAATTAATCTGTCTTGGAGACCGTCCACACACAGGCAACTGTGGACGGCTCTCCCAAAAAGACCGAGCGCTGGCTGGTGCCAAAAAACCCTTGTCCCCGGGCAAGGGGGTGGCGATAAACGGCGAAATCTCTGGCCCCCCTTATGAGGGGGAGGTGGAGCCTCCTTTGCCTGGCACATTCATAACCTTGTCGTCCAAAATTTTAAAAGAGCACCCGGGTCGGGGACGTCTGCGGGAAGGCTCGAAGTCAAATTCGCACTTCCGCCGTTCGCACCCGCTTCCCCGGGCTCTGGTTGCAGCGTCAGCTCGGCCCCCCCTAACCGTTCATTTTTAACGTCAACACGCTGGAATTCCACCCCCACATGCTCCACGTTGTGGCACGCGCCGCTATTAGCAGTATAAGTGACACATGGCCTAAAAGCAGCGGGGGGGCCCTCGGGGGTTGAGCCCCAAGAGTGGAGGCAGGTGAAAGAGCTCTGACCATCCTTGCCATTTTTGAAGAAGCCCCCAAAAAATAGGGGGACAATCCCTTGTCAGTATGACATTTGGTGATCTTAGTTCTGGAACGATCGTTGGACCTCGAAACAACAGTCCCGCCACAGGGGAGGGGGGAAGGAACAATGGGGAACGGCCTTTCCCCGCAAATCCAAAGGCCCCCAGTTTCACAATTTTTTACGGGCTTCTTAGGGATGGGTTCGGGGGTTCAGGGGGATGCAAGGTGGCGTATCAGCTCTCAGGGTGCATCATCTCAGGCAAGCAGGGCTGTGTTGAACGTGCCGGGGGAAGCGGGGGGAGGAGGAGGGGATTCCTAACACCACGTTACCGCGTCCCTGCCTTTAAAGAGGTTTGGGGCGAATTGGGCGGAGGGGGAATGGGAAATCATTTCTAGTACCCCTCGCCCAGAGGCTTGGAAATCAAAGGCTCCATCTCTCACTTGAGTGTTGGGTGCCCCTTTTTTCCCAAAATGATCCTCGCTTAAGGCCATCAAAATGAAAACAGTTACTGGGGGGCCACCCTCCGGGTCCCCAGTACAAAACAAAACTCAGCACTTTCCTTCAAACCCACCCAAAAGAGAGTAAAATGCAGGAAATGGAGAACCTTTGCTGATTGATCAACTGGACATCGTTGGTCTGCTTCACTTCCCCAAATGTCACGTGGAACAACATCAGCGCACGTGACAGCATAGAGTGCCAAGTACCCCCGCAGCGGCTAAGCAGCAAGCAGCAGGTGCAGAAGCCTAATGGGTGACCTCTGGCAATCTTTATTTACCACATCACCAACGCATGCAATGCAGGGCACACATACAACACACAGAGACCAGCTTAAGATCATGGTACACGACTATCTGCGTCTCAACACCGATGTTTTTGCATGTGTTCCGGACCCAATAGACTTCTGGGTCTCCAAAATGGACGAATGGCCTGAAATCGCTCGCCACGCCATAGAGGTGTTGTCCTGCCCAGCAGCCAGCGTCCATATCTGAGCGACCTTCAGCACAGCTGGAGAGTCATTACAGCAAACGCATCCGGCTTTCCACAGATAATGTGGATCGTTTGACTTTCATCAAGATGAATCAGGCATGGATCTCTGATGATGTTGTGGCCCCAATTGCCGGGTCACCGATTAGTTGCCGGTCTACTTTACATTCCTCTTCAAACAGAAATGGTCCTCTTGAAAAACTTTTTTTAAATGATCATTTCTTACTGCAATTTTTATTCTCTTTTCCCAACAGTTCATTTTGCTGGTTTTGCTGTGAGAGACTGTAAAAGACAGCAAGTTTCATGACAACACCGTATTAACATTTACTCACTTTATCTTTAGAAGTTTTCGCATTGTCAATGGTTTTGAGGTCATATTGCTGTGAGATACAGCTATAATTATGGACCTTTGGAACAGATGTGGCTTTTAAGGTGGATTTCTCCCTCACAATTTTTAATAGTGGCTCGAGAAATCATTATTTATAATTTTTTTGGGGTCATGTTGCTGTGAGATACAGCAATAAATCATGGTCCTTTGGAAAGGAAATGTGGCTTTTTAACGTGCATTTCTCCCTCACATTTTTTGAATAGTGGCTGAGAAGTCATATTTATAATTTTTTGGCGTTCATGGTATTGCTGTGAGATACAGCAATAATCTTGGTCCTTTTTGGGAACAGAAAATGTGGCTTCTAAGTGGCATTTCTCCCTCACAATTTTTAACAGTGGCTGAGGAAGTCATTTTTATAATTGTTTGGGTCATGCTGCTTTCTGAATGCAGCAATACTACAGGTCCTCATTTATAAAAAAAATATTGTTTCTAACAGGACATTTGTCTTCACAATTGTCCCAAGTGGTCAAGGGTCATTGCTTTGAATTTTTGCGGGGCAATTTTGCTGTGAACATGCAAGCTAAGCTACAGGTCCACCTATTATAAGATAAATAATGTTGTTTCTAACAGACATTTGTTCTTCACATTGTCCCAGAAAGTGGATTCAAGGGTCATGCTTTGAATGTTTTTTGGGGGAGCATTTTGCTGTGACATGGCAGCTAGACTTACAGGTCCTATTATTAAAAAAATGTTGTTTCTCAACAGACATTTGTCTTCACAATTGTCAAGAGTGGCTCAAGGGTGGATGGTGCTGTCAGAAAAGGAAATAAGTAGGGACACTGTTAGATGGACACATATTGCAAAATGACTTGTTTTTGCAAGATCTTTAACATATGCTATCAATCCCTGTATTGAGACAAACCCATTTAATACAACTTAAAATAAGAGAAACAAAGACATGGTGGGGATTCCGCATCCTATTTTAATAATGTGCTTTTTTCAGAATTAAAATACTAAGAAAAACTTGCATGTACAAAATAGCTCGTTAAAAAAAATTCCTGAAAATTGTACAAGGGAAGGTACAGGAAAACCGACCAGATGTAGGTTTTCAGAGGGACATGGAATATGAGCACGGACAGGAACAAGTACAGAGACCATTTCCTCAGCACGTAGAGTAATAGAGAAATAAGAATGACTTAAGAAAAAGGGCACCTGGGTGGAACAGGAGCGTTAACCACAGTTTATTTCAAGTGAAGCTCAATTGGTCGCACTCATAGGAGGGGCAAGCGTCTACAGGACAGGGACAGTATATGTCAGTGAAACTAAAAAAATGTTGTTTGATAAAAGACTCCTTTTTCCGGCACTTTTTAATGTCTGGGGGTCATTGCAGGTTTGGGGCTGCAGATGCTGTAGTGCCTAGGACAGAGTATGTCAATGTCCACATGAATAACTAAATGGGTGGTTGAAAGTCTCCTTTTTCTGGCACTTTTAATCTGGGGTCATGCAGGTTTGGCGGCTCACATTGCTGTGGATCCCAGGACAGGGTATAGTCATTGTCCAGTGAACTAAAATGGTGGTTGAAAGACTCCTTATTCCTTCGGGCACTTTTTAATCTGGGGTCATGCAGGTTGGGGCTAATGCTGTGGCCCTTAGCGACGGTAAGGTCAATGTCCAGTGAAACATAAGAAATGGGACTGGTTGAAAGACTCCCTTTTTCCGGCACTGTTTTATATCTGGGGGTCTGACAGTTTATATGGTCATACTGTGGTAAAGGAACAGGTAGATAGTTCAATGTCTGTGTTCAACTAAAATGGTGGTTGAAAGATCCTTTTTCCGCACTTTTTTGTTATGTGGGGGGTCATTGCAGGTTTGGGCTCATGCTGCGTTCCAGGACAGGGATATTCAATAGTCCAGTTCAAGTAAAATGATGTTCAAATCATACTGCATTTGGCACGCTTTGTTAAATTTGTGGGTCATGCAGGTTTTAAGGGTCATGGCTGATGGGGCTGCAAGCAGCGGATGGATAATTATATGGTGTGTTGAGTTTTTTTTCTGTGGACGTTTTAATAAACCTAAGTGTGTTGCCTAGATGTAGTCCATTTGACTGATGATGGATTGTTTAATTCAGCGTCTCCAGCCTGTTTTGGGTGTAAGACATGTAGGTGTTGTTGCTCTCCCATGTAGATCGTTTGCTACTGGTATGGTCATCGCTGGGAATCTTATAAGAGGGTGTCTATCCGTGAGTTTCGAGACCTATCTTGTCGATGGGATTGGGATACTCTTCGGATACAACGCGACCATCGACTTGATATCGATGGCCAAACGTAATCGCTCAAACACCTAGTCATCATAAATATGGCCCAATGTAAGAAAAATTTGTCCACCGATCTCCACTCTGGGGGCTCAGGGGCATACTCAATGCCCGCAATCCTGAGGGTGTACCCTGGAGGGAAGGGGGACACAGCATGGCACTGAACTTTATAAGCAGCTTCTGAGGGAAAAATGATTGAACGGAAAAAATAGATGAAGGATTCATGAATGAGGTACCGTCCGAAAGCTTATCAGGGGTTCCCCATCGAAACAGTCAGAAGTCGAGGTTTGGGTTTGTGCTGTACATTTTGACCCACAAACCAGGGGAGAGGGCACGGTACTAACGGGACGACGGGATCAGGTGTGGCTGGAGTTGACATGGCGATCCTAGTTCGAAGTAGTATGAGAGATTTTGGGGAACATTAAGGGTCATGCCATGCCCTTTGTGAATGTGGTGGGTGGTTAACTCATCCAGGACTGGTCCCGGAGGACGAAGGTCGGTACTCATACTTGAACCGCGGGTGAAGATGGTTTATGGAGTATTGGTGCTTGCTATAATGTCAGGGATTCTCGGTCAGGACACAGTACACCAGACAATGTGGGCCCTGACTCTGATCCCAGCCCTCTGTTCCCTGCTCCTTTTGGTGATTACCGAAACTCCTTAACAGGCCGGTCCCACCAGTAAGACTGATAGTCTAGCTAGCTGATATAAGGTGTGACACAGACAGGACAAAACAGACAACCAAACAAAAAGCTGTTAGTTCGGGCCGGTCCCAAAGTCGCGGCAACAGTGTCGGGCATCAAGGATTTACTGAGGCTGAGACAAAAGAGGGTAAACTGGGGGCAGTCCGAAGTCTCGGCCCAACCAGTACGGGGCAATGCGGGGTACAGAGACGTGGAGACAGAGGGGAAAACAAGGGGTCCAAAGCGAAAGTCAGTGATGACGCACAGAATATAGAAGCAAATCACGGCGATAGTACAGGGAAACAACCTATAGCAGGCAAGGATTCGAAGGAATGTTTTAGTGGTGGCGATAAATAGCGAACGGGGAGGAATGACAGTGCAGAGGTGATAGGGAGCAGTCCAAGAGTAGTGAATTAACCAGAGAGTGATGGAAAGTTCCTGGCCATGGGCGTTGGCCAGGAATTTATTTAATGGTCACCTAGAAAGTAGACAGTGTTCTACACGCCAGAAAAAAAAGGCGCTAAATGGTGTTAGGCGGCAGTTATTGGTTTTGCAGCGGCCAACGGCCGTACGGTGTCCAGCGCCAGAGATGACTACGAACGTGACAATCGTAGGGCGGCCAGGTGCAGGCATGTGGCTTAAGTGAGAATAGTTTATCCACCAGGTATGATTGGTTCAGGCTGGGCTAATATGCTTGCTGGCAGAGGTTTGGAACGACCCACTGGGTGATAAGGGAACTCCTGGTGGTGCCATTTTAAATGGCTATACCTCGTGAGTTTATTTACCACTTGTACCGCGTGGAGCTGCAGTTTCCCCGCGACCCTCTCAATGACAGTAGCCCATTTTGTTTGAAAAATCTGTCAATAACTTCTGCATAATCGCGGCTCTTACGCTCTCGATACTCTCGCGCGCCATTTCAGAGATTGTTATGTCTACGTGACACGATGATGGCTTTAAGATAGTAGAAGAAACTTGTGGGTCCATAGAAAAATGGCTGTGTTTATTTGTGTAAAAATATAAAAAGCTATCACGTGTGAAAAATTTGAAAAGAAAAATGTACTCAATTTCAAAACTTCAAAAAATTTCTGCCTTGTAAGACATATAGAGATTCCACCTCAAAAATAGTTTTATACCAACTGCAAGTCATACCTCTTGAGTAATGTCTGCTCGTGTAATGTTTCGGCTATACAGTTTTTTATGAAATTGTCTTGTTTTTTTACGACGATATAAGGGGGCTTTAGAAAAATATGTAGTATGTAATTTTGTCTCAAAAATTTTCAGAAGTGATATAGAAATTTGCAATATACATTGTGTTTGTAGGAGACCCATCAGTTTCTAGAAAGAGATGTGCTTTGTATTGACTTGCTAGTGTAGAATACCCCTCCATAAATGGACCTCATTAAGGAACTACACCCCTTTAATAAGTATTCAAAACTAGCTTTTCGGAATTTTGTATTAACCCATTGGGGTAGTTTTCAGCAGAAATTAATTGCTAAACGTGGAGAAGTGGAGAAAGATGGTGTTCAGAATAATTTGCACTGTTTTTTGCGATTTTCAATTTTTATACAGATGTATTCATACTACTCATAGAATACTCGGTAAATTGTGATAGCGGATATTGCAAATTTAATATTGACCCCTCAGATTTGCCGTTTTTCAGAGATTATCTCGCCTTATGTGGGCCCTGTGCATTGTGTGGCTCAATACTCTCAAGCCCAGAGAAATAGGTGGAGCACTACTGGACTCTGGGGTTCTCATTACTCGCATTACGTATTATTTTTAGGCCAGTCCATTCAGGTTTGCGGGACACCTAAGGTGCTTAAAACTTAATATTGCTCGCCTAAAGAAGAGAAGACCCCATAATTGTATACGTTCACCCAGTAAGGGAATATATTAAGGGGTGTTAGTGAGTATATAGACCCCGACAGGTGTTTCAACAAAATTTTTTAGCGTTAGGCTGTGAAAAATGAAATAAATTTTTTTTTTCCCTACTCTGAAATTTTTAGCTGAAAATGTTTAATTTTTAATAGGCATACTGGTAAAAAAGACCCAAAACTTTGTTACGCAATTTATCTCCAAGTTCGGGGAAATACCCTACATGTGGGTTGTAAACTGCTTGTTTGGGCAACATGGCAGGGATCGTAATAAGGGAGGGGAGTGTTACTTGGCTTTTAATGAACGCAGATTTTTTGGAAGGAGGCCTTATGTCGCATTTACAAAGCCCCCAAAGTACCTGAACAGGGTGAAAATACCTTCCAGAAGCCGCCCATTTATTTGGATCGCAGCACTGCCTCATAGATCTCATTCTAGGGGTGTATTGTGCATTGAGGGTGGTTACACAGGTGTTTCCAAAAATATTTTTTTTTGCATTGGGCTATAAAAAATGAGGGGAAAACGCAATTCTCGCATTGTTTTTTGGGCTTCAAGTTTGGTTACGCAGGTTCGCTGGTGCAGTATAAGAATGACAGGATCTTATACTTTGGGGGAGGTCGGTTACAAGTTGCAATTGTATATAGATTTTTAGATATATTTTGTTTGTTATGTTTTAATTACTTTTACACAAAAGAAATAGGTGTTAAAAAATTGCGTTTTTATGGATGTCCTGTTCTGTATAGCCATAACATTTCATTTTCTGTATACGGAGATGATTATTGGGCTTTGTTTTTTTGTGGGGATAAGTTTGACGTTTTTATTAGTACAATATGGGGGGCATTATGCCGCTTTGATCACTTTTTTTTTAAAGGTTTGTTGTTGTGAGGCATTGGTAGTGTTTTTTTTACTGTTCTTTTTACTCAGCAGTCACTGTGGGCAGCTATAGATGACATCTTAGTATTACTCCAGCATGGTCGATACGATTACCAGCGATACCCAATTTGTATTTTTTTTTAGTTTTACTGCTTTTACACAATAAAAGCATTTTATTCAAAAAAGGAAAACAAGTTTGTTTGCATCGCCATAGTCTGAGAGCCATAACTTTTTTATTTTTCTGTGTAACGGAGCTGGTGTAAGGGGCTTGTTTTTGCGGGATGAAGTTGACAGTTTTTGTATTGGTATCATTTTTGGGGGGACAAAACTTTTTGCATCCGTTGTACATCCGGTTGTTTGGAAGGCTGTGGGAGAAAGGTACTGCAATCCTAGTAGTGGTTTTTTATTTTTATTTTTAACAACACTCACTGTGCTGTATCATGACCAGTTAGCTTTATCTCTCTGGAGTCGATATGATTAGGCCATACCCTAGCTAATTTAACTTTTTTTTTTATTTTGGAAAGCACTTTAAAAAAAAAAAAAGTGTTTTTATTGTGCTTAAATAATATTTTATGCATCGCTGTCTTCTGAGAGCGATAACTTTTTAATTTTCAGTATACAGAGACGTGTAAGGACTTTTTTTGCGGGATGTGAACTGACGTTTTAATGGGTACAACTTTGGCGTTTTATGGAGTTTTTGATCGCTTTTTATTCATTTTATGTGCTGCAGGATTGTACAAAAAAACGGCAATTTTGTGTCTGTTTTTTTTTTTTTTTTTTTTTTTTACGGCGTTCACCGCTAGGGTTAATTAACATGGACAGATTTATAGTAGGTAGGTCGGTTTACCCATGCGGCGACACCAAATATGGGTACTTTGTTTTTATTTTTGATCTTTTTTGGGGTGGGTGATTGGAGTTTGTAAAGGGGAAAAGGGCAGTGTAATGTTTTTAATTTTATTTTTTGTGTTTAGTGTTTTACTTTTTTTTTTAAACTTTTTAACATTTTTTTACAATCTCCCAGTGGGGATTTTGTAATAGGCAAATCCCACTGGGGACAAAAGCAATCGTTAGATTGCCTGTTTGAAGAAGGCTGATCATTGTGCACAGATCGTTATGCTGTGCACAGATCGCGCTAGATCTGCAAACTAGTGACACCATGCCGCATCAAATTGGCATTGATGGGCAATGGTTGACGTCACCAGACTACCCGGATTGCTTTTAGAAAGCAATCCGGGGAGTCCGGTGGAGACGGGGAGCGCATCTCTGCCTCTTGCCTTCGCCAATCGTTACGGGCAGAAGGTAGCTCACTCCTCCTGCCTGCGGCTTCATGATTGTGGCCTTGACAGGTTGCGGTAATGATGCATTTTCACACGCGGCCGGTAGCTCACTCCCGGCGGGGGTGATGAGGCATGAAGCCAGCGGTAATTACCGCTGGTTCCATGTCGCGATCGCGCGCGGCTCGCCCAGCAAGCCACGCGCGATCGCAGGGCGTATGATACGTCCATTTGCGGGGAAGTCACTTCCCGCTTAGGGCGATGCATATGCCCAATGTCGGGAAATCGAAAGCTGGGGGGAAGGGGTTTTTAAAACTGCATAAAACATCCTTGGGTGAGGATGGAAACGAGGCAGGAGGGAAAGGAAATGAGGCAAAAAGCAAGGCATGAGTATCAGGAGGCATGTACAGTAGTTGTAGGGTGGGCCCCCAGAATCAATTCCACTAGTGAGCCCGATAATCAACTCCATAGGTGAGCCCCCAGCATGAAGTTCCACTGGTGGGGCTTAGACATCCCATTCTGACATTGGTTGCTGGGAAACCTTGGGTCCCAGCACTTATGTGGATGTCATTTTGATGCGTACTATCTATCAAAACATTTTTGTTGATCAAGTCCACTTCTTCATAACAACAGTATTTCCTAATGGCGGTGGCAAATGTCAGCAGGATAATGTACCCTTCTACACTGCGTGAAATATTTTGTTATATTTTAGGAAAATTTCTCAGATCTCAAACTGTTCAAACATTTGTGGCATGTGCTGATAAACTTATTAAGGGAAGACCCACTTGTTATATGTATCCCATTTGGTTTTAATGTACTAGCTGATCATTATAGTTCCTAGAAGTGTTAATGAGCTTTTCTCACCAAAATGATTGACTTTTATCATATAGGGAAAAGTAAGTGAAGGCTATTCCCAAATTTTTCTTTTTTTTTTTTTTACTGCTAATGTACACAAGTTTTTCTAGGTTACTGAACACCTCTCACTGCTCTTTCCCTTATCTTATTGCTCCACCAGCTGCTGTCTGACCATGGTGAGTCACTCCCTGCTGAGTCTTATCTCTAGCAGATGAGCTTGTTTACCTAAGTTAATGACAAGTTTAAACCATTAGTGATTCTGTAGCTTTATGCAATTCATATTATAAACCTCCTGCAGTCATGTTCCTGTAACATGTTTAGCTAAAAATAGCAGAGTTGGTATGCCAATCACTGCTATAGACCCACCCACAGCCTGACCAGGAAGTGTGAGTCTGAAACTGCCTGTGACTCTGTGAAACTACATGGTGAGAACATCTCTTAGCATCTCTTCTTTATTTCATGGACATAAAACTATTATTAAGGGCCTGCTAGAGCATACAAACTAGATCCCATGAACTGATTATTCCTTTAGGCTCACTGATTTTATATTTTACAAAAGGTTTGTATGGTTCAATGGTTCTAATCAATAGTCAACTACTGGGATTTTGTGCCGACTCTTGTAATCGAGTCACATCTATGACAGAATTAAAAATTGTCCAGTCCCTAGTAATCCACGATCCACATAGGTAAGGAAGATTATCAAGCCTTTTACACCAGTTTTCTAGTGTACAAAAACTGCAACCTTTACACAAATTTTTGCAGTTAATTATGCTTCGCTCATCATTTCAAATTTTTAGGTCAAATACTTTTGAAGTTATATGAAGAATTTGGGGCCAATAGCGAGTGAAGGACTCTGTATAAACATCTAGAAAAGCACAAGTATGGCCTAAAGTTATCTATTTTAGTTAACTTTCTCATTCATAATTCATCATTACCAATAATTCATTTTTGGAATTAGCTGGTATTTAAGTGATGTTGGACGAGTACTTTCATATTAATTACCTTCATGTTTAATGACAAAAAATTTGCAGAAGAGAACTAACCAACCAACTCCTCTCTTAACATTTGGTATGCTGGAAGGCCTGATGTCAAAGCCCAGTTTGAGCAACTTAAAAGGAGCAGCAGATGAACATCTGTCTATCCAAACTGAACATATCCCACCACATCCAGTAAGGGGGAATTAAAGGACACAAATGATTAAATATACCTGGTCCTTTACCCCTTTTACCCCTTATCACTGTCCAGTCAGGAACAACACATTGGCTGGCTGACTGACTGACTGACTGATGGACAGTGCTAGAAACATGAGCCAGAGACTGAGGCTATAAATATGACTTTAAGAATGCAAATCACAAGGCATTATGGGAAAGGAGCTGAGAAGCTCTAGCGCCCTCTTTTGGATGTAACAAATCCTCAATTTGCTTTTGACCCACTGGATCTTTGGAAAACAAGAAGGGATTTTTTGCCAAGCCAGCATCACTCATGAGCATTGCAAAAAGGCAATTTCGAATCTCCACACACCTATATAGGTGCTGTCCCTAAGGAGAGATCTTCCTTTTTAAGAAAGCAAGTTAGTTCACAGTTTGGGGGTCAGTCCAAGTCTGCATGCCTTTCTAAATATTTCTTCCCTCAAGGAGCAAAAGAGCCTCTACTGCTTCTAGGTGTTTAAATATTTTGCTATTCATATCACTATTTTTGTAAGCACTGCATCTTTTTCTATTAACATTGCTAGTCTGCCCCGATTAATAGTGCTGTTCTATCCTCATTAACAGTGCTAGATTGCCCCTTAGCAATACTTAACTGCCTTATTATCTGTGCTAAACTCACCCCATTATCAGTGTGGTTCTGCCCCCATTAGTAATACTAAACTGCCCCATTATCAGTGCTAGTTTTCCCTCATTAACACTGCTAAGTTGACTCCCATTAACAGTGGTAGACTGTCACCATTATCAGTGCTAAACTTCCCTTATTATCATTGCTAAACTGCCCCCATTAACACTGTTAGATGGCCCCCATTATCAATGCTAAACTGTCTCCATTATCAGTGCTAGACTTCCTCCATTATCAGTGCTAGACTGCCTCTATTATCAGTGCTAAACTCCCATTAATAGTGCTAGACTGTCCCCATTAACAGTGCTAGATTGCTATCATTTATAGTAGTTAACTGCTCCATTATCACTGCTAGATTGCCACTATTAACAGTGCTTACCTGCCACCTTTATCATTGCGAAACTATCCCATTATTAGTGCTATATTGCCACCAATAACACTGCTAGACTGCCCCCAATAAGACTGTGATACTGCCCCTGTTATCAGTGCTAGACTGCTCCCAATAAGACTGTGATACTGCCCCTGTTATCAGTGCTAGACTGCCCCTTAAACAATGCTAGACTTCTCCCATGTTTCAGTGCTATACTTCCCCCATTTTTCAGTCCTAGACAGCACATATAATTGCTAACTGCCTCCATGATCAGTGCCAGATTGTCCCATTAACAGTGCTAGACTGTCCTCTAATCAGTGCTAGCATGCCCCCATTAACAGTACTAGACTCACCCCATTAACAATGTCAGACTGCCTCATTTTTCAGTGCTAGCACTACTTCCTCATTAAAGGGTTTTTTCCACAAAGTAAAACTGATATGAGAAGCTTGTAAATTAAATAATGAACATTTTCACCAGTCATTATTGTTAACAATTCTGCACCATTTTTGATTTAGCTGCTTCCATAGTGTACAGCACGTTTCCAGAGAATATGACCAGGAACAAGAGCTCTTAGTCTTGCCGCACATGCTCACACATCCTCTCCTCACAAACAGCTACTTTCAGTCTCTTCCCTCCCTAGTAATCACACACTACCATACTGCTGAACGAGTGTTCAACCCCAGGTGCTGTTAGTCTACTCCTGTCCTCTGTACTTCTTAGTAATTAGTGCAAATAAATAAAAAGAAAAAATAAACCTCAATCATGTATGTGCTTTGAGACAAAAAAGAATCCCCAGATCTTTACATAAACAGACCTATGTTTGACTAGAGTGAACATACTGTGAGGAAAGGCAATGGTGATGTCAAGCCTGCTGGGTCACATGATATGCAGTTCAAACAAATCACACATGACCCCTTTTGAGCACACAGAAATTTGAAGCTGGATAAAGCAGTTATGAAATGACTTTGTGGCAAAACCCATTTAAGTATATTACCTGCTTAATAATGCCCTTGATATTGGCTGTCGGACACAGGGATGCGATGTTAGGCGCAGCGTTTGCCACTTTCGGCTGCGCCTCATATGAAGGGGCGTGCAATGGGCGCGGTGTTGGCTTTCCGGGGTGGGACGATGTCTTTATTTTCGTTACACCCCTACTATTGATCATTGGCTAACGAAAATAAAGAAATAAAAATGAATTTATTGAAATAATATTTTTTTTTCGTTACCCCCATATTATTGATCATTTTATATACGGATCGGTACAACTTCGGGAGTCTTATCATTTTATTTCGGACATTTACAGTTTTAGTATAGATGGCATTAGAAATCCCGTAAGAGCGTCGCTCACTCTCCCATGGGTCCAAATAACCGCGCCTCTTTTATCTTAGCCAATCACAAACAGAGCTCGCTCTGCATTTCTTTTCCCCATAGAACTCTATGAGAAGGTAGCTCAGCCGCTGATTGGCTAAGCAGGACGAGCCCCTCTTCACCCCAATTCCTGATGTAGCGCCGGTCTCGGCGACAAACGCGTTGTTAGGGATTTGATTGATTTATGTTTATAAAAGGTTTCAGCTCTTTTTCAGATAATATTTTACACCTAATAAAAATGATATTTTTCATCATACTCCATGCCGCACGACGCTGAGAGCCGAGATTTCATTGCCCCGATCTGTCCATAGACTATAATGGGACAAGTAGCTCGCGTTCTGATTGGCCGGGATAGCCAAGCCCCCGCTAGCTCAGCCAATTAGCTCTTTTCTGCATTTTTACTGTATTTTGAACTGTCCCGCCTTTGAATTTGATTGGTCAGTATTTCTCCATAGGTTATAATGGGTCCCCGTCGCTCCTATTCTGATTGGCCAGGATTGCCAAGCCCCGCTAGCTTTAACCAATCAGCTATTTTCTGCATTTTTACTGTATTTTGAACAGTCCCGCCTTTGAATTTGATTGGTCAATATTTCTCCATATGTTATAATGGGTCCCTGTCGCTCCTATTCTGATTGTCTGGTTTCTGCCGACCAATGAGAAGAGCTTACAGAATTTGAATTACTGTATTTCCCGGCAAATTTCAATATCCAAATTCCCGATGTAGCGCCGTTATAGATTTTTGGAAAGTGATTTTATTTATGTATTTTTTTTAGTAGGTTTGAGCTCTTTTCCAGAGAATGTTTTACGCCTTTATAAAGGCGATTTTTTGATTCATACTCCATGCCACACGGACATCTTTATTGATTTCTCGCTGTTTTCCAGCCTGTCTCGAATCGGAATACATGTTCGGCGCAGTCCCGCACTGCGCCTAAGTCCCGCACTGCTCCTCACACACTGACGAGGCGCGGCGGACTTTACACGGCATGTATGACCGCACTACGTCGGGCGCCGAATCTTAGGCGCAGTCCCGCACTGCGCCTAAGTCCCGCACTGCACCTCACACACTGACGAGGTGCGGCGGACTTTACACCGCATGTATGAGCGCACCTCGGGCGCCGACATACATGAGGCACAAATTTCGCCGAAAAACTGGCGGAAACATGCGCTCCGACGGGGCGAGATTCATACATGTCGCCCTGTGTGTTTAAAAAAAAAACAGCAGAGGTCAGCACTAGTGTTGAGCGATTTTTATCGACAAAGTTGAAATCGGCAAGGTTTTTATGGTGATCGAAATTTCCAGATCATGCGATAATTAAGGTTAAAATCGGTGCATCATCTATTAAGATCGCGCCTTTTTCGGCGCTTCCTGTATATTTTGACGGCCAGCAAATGAGATTACAGAATAGAGCAGGGTGAGATGATTAGTGTTGCGACGGTACATGACTGGGATGTGTATGGTTGCGATTGGCTGGAAAAATCACATGACCTCGTTTTACATAGAACAGAGTTTCCTGTTTCAGCCTCAGTGTCTCTCAGCGTCTCATAGGGATAGGACCTGCGTTCTGCCTGTGGCCAAACAGCTCAGCAAAATTAGTCTATTTCTGCACAGAGAAACCTCTACTATTAGCTGTGATCCTTCCAATTTAGTTAGATTAGGGATTTGAACATTTTATGTAGTTAGCTAGGAATTTTAAAGCAGAATCTACCACTGTAAATTCCCGGCGGTGGGAGCGGGGGGGGGGCCGCAGGGGGAAAACAGACAAAACCCCATCTATAAAGAAACATGGATAAAGTTTTACCCAAAAATTAGGTTTGACCCTTGTTGTGGAATAAATTTATTATTAACGTTTGTATTGAAAAAATTTTGGGAAAATTGGGGAGCCCCGAAATTATTTTGGAAAAAATCTTTTTTTAGTTCTGCAGGTCTCTTTGTTTGCTGCAAAAATCCACTGTTTTTATCAGTATAAATTTCAGATTGGTGTTCAATTTTAACCCAAATTTCACCCCCGTGGGTGGTTTTATTTATCACCCTTGCACTTTTTTTACAAACCGGCCCAAAATTTTTAGTACACAGGGTTTTTTGTTGCCAAAAAATTCCCTGTATCGTTCGAAAACATTTAAAAGTTAGTGGTTTTTTGACTTTTGCGCACCAGCACTTTCATTGACGCAGCTCTACGTAAATCCCTTTAAAAAGAATTTTTAAATTCACCACAGGTGAATTGGGAAAAGGGGCAAAAAAACCCCTTTAATTTTTATCAAAAAATAACGTTAAGTGTTTTTGCTTTTGCGGGCCCCGGGGACTGTTAATTGACGGCATCTAAGTTTAAAACTTTAAAAAAAAACAAAATTTTATATTCACCCTTTGGTGGGAAATTTAAATTTCAAAAATACGTTTTTTTTATCTAAAAAAACAGTTACGTGTTTTTTGGCTTTTGCGCCCCAGCATGTTCCCTTGAAGCAAGGGCCCCTTTGTAAAACTTTAAAACAGCAATTCTTTATTACCACAGGTGAAAATTTTAAAGGTGCAAAAAATAACCCTTTTTTTATATCCCAAAAAATAAACGTTAGTGTTTTTTTTTCTTTTGCGCAACCCCGCACTGTTATTGACGCAAAACATCTACGTAAATCTTAAACAGCAAATTTTTTTATTCACCCCCAGGTGAATTGAAAGGTGCAAAAAATTCGTGTTTTTATATAAAACATTAGTTTCGTGTTTTTTGACTTTTGCGCCCCAGCACTGTTTTTTTGCGCCAGCATTACGTAAATCTTAAAACAGAATTCTATTTTCCCAAAAGGTGAATTGAAAAGGGGCCCCAAAAAATTCCGTTTATTTATCAAAACATAACAAATTACGTGTTTTTTGATTTTTCGCACCCGCATGTTCATTGGGCGCCCGCTTTTAAATTTAACTTAAAAAACAGCAATTCTTTTATTTACCAAAAAATGAAATTTAAAGGTGCAAAAAATACCTTTTTTTATTTCAAAATATTAATTTTACGTGTTTTTTGACTTTGCGCACCCAGCACTGTTTTATTGGGCGCAGCATCTACGTAAATCTTAAAACAGCAAATATATATTCACCACAGGTGAATTTAAAGGTGCAAAAAATACCCCTTTATTATACCAAAACAAAACGATACGTGTTTTTTGGGTTTTGCCCCAAATCAGATTTTTTGATAGACACCCTTTCAGTTTAAAATTTTAAAACCAGGGAATTTTTTGGGTTTTATTAGAGGGATTTTAGGAAAAGTGTCTTTTGCCGTCTTTTTAAAAAGAGCTTTCCAAAATTTTTCCCCTACCTTCTCAAATTTTTATTTTTCTGAACATGGAGGGGAAATGCAGGGGGGTAAGGAGCAAAGGGGGGGGTTTTGCACATGGAGGTTGAGGTACGAGGAAAAGGTTGGGTCCCTTCCCGTTTTCTGGGGCAAACAAAGCATTTCCAGGGATCGTTTAGTTGCGGGGACCGAAGGCCCGTCATCCCCCTGGGTCAGGGCCCTTTTGAAAATTAAGTAACGAACATGTCGCCAATTGTCCCTTTGGGTTATGAAAAGGGAAATTTGAGTCTTAAAATCCTGTCCTGCCCGTCCGGCAACCCAAAAGTCTCATCAGATCTTCAGCATTTTTTTTCCAACATGAGCAGCCCAAAAATAACTCGTGTACCCCCACAGTGGGGTAATCCATTTTTTGGAAGACCCCTTTTATGACAAAATGCAGTTTGGGGGCGGAAAAATGTTAAAAGAACAAGAGGCCAAAAAAGGGGATTTTTTTCGGGTCTGAGCCCGTTACCCGATGCCATCAGAGGAGGTGAAGGGAAACCCGGGCAATCGGCAAAAAAAACCCGGGCGGTTTGGCAACGCCCCCCTTTTCAGGCCCCCTTTCTTTTTAGCCCGGGAGTTCTGGATGCCAAAAGTTAGGAAGAACCCAAAATCACCTGTTTTTGAAAGGGTGATGATGATGAAAGAAAATTCGGACCCCTCCCGGGCTTTTCCGCAGAATTTGCTTGCCCAGCGCTTCAAAACCGTGGACGAGGGGGGAAGACGATGGGGTAATGTCAAATTTCGGGTCCCGCCAAAAAGGGAAGGGGGGGCGGTCGCCCGAAAATCCGTGATTTGATTCCCCCCAGCCAAGGTTTAGCGCAAACCCCCCCTCCCCAGTTAAACGCCGTCAAAAAGGTCCCGGACCTCTCAAGCCCGGGCCTTCTTTTAGCAAAAACCCCTGATTCCCCAGCGTTTTCATTTTGCCGGGCCCTTTTCCGTAAAAGGAAAAAGTAGAGGCAAAAAACCTTTAAATGGTTAAAACCCCCCCAAAATGTCTAGTCACTGCGGGGAATTTTCCCTGAGTTGAATTTGGGGGGAACACCTTTGGGCCAAAAAAAAGGGCCCGGGCGAAAGCCCGGGCCCCCAAAAACTGTAAAAACCCCCTGGCTCCGCCTTTCCCCCTCCTCCCCCACCACCAAAACGTTTCCCCAGCTGCCCAAGGGCTTCAGAGTTTATGATCAGGGGTCAGCCTCCCCTTCAAACCTCCCGGGCGCCCGGTTCCCACCAGCACCACCCGGGGACCCAAACCTACCCCCTTTTCCTTCGCAAGTTTGTCGCCTGCACGCCGTTCAGGGGGGCCAGTCTAGCAGCCAGCCCTTTTGTCTTCCAGGTTTGGGGAGAAAAAGGGAAAAAACTTTAACCCAAACCATCCCCCAAAGCCCAAAAACCTGAAGGGCGGCATTTTCCGGCTTTTGGCCTTGGAAATGTTGCCTTTCCCCTTGGGGGGGAAAAGATGGGGTTCCCCAATTATGGCCCTCGCCCCTTTCCCCAATTTAAAAGATGCGGGAGGCATTTTTTTTGCAGGAAAAACCCTCCCTGCCCCGGCCGCCACGTGTCAATTTTAAAATTTTTTAAACGCGTTGTTGCATTTTGTTTTCCCGGAAAAAAGTCCATCTCAACCCACCGAACCATGGACCCTTTTAAGCACGGCCAAGGGCCCGCTATATCTCTTGGGGACAGCTCATGGGTGAGCTGGGTGATGTTTGGGGGGGGACGGGGCTCTCGGCCCCGGCAGCGCGTTTTCAAAACCGAAAGGGGTGGTGACCGGGATCTTTCCCAAAAAGGGCCCCTGGGTTTCATCAAGTTTCCCAAGACACCAGACCGTGTTGAAAATTTAAACACCCTGCTTGTTTCCTTCCCGGCTGCGGGTTGGCAAAACGGGAGTCGGGCCCCCCCGTAAACGTTTTCATTTTTGAACCCTGGAACACGCTGGAAATTTAAAACCCTTTCCCCATGTCCCGCGATTTGGGGCAGCAGCGCAATGCCTTTTGCGTTCGAAGTGGGGCCAATTTCCCGACAAGCAGTGGGGACGGACCTCGGGGTGTTGAAACCCCCGAGAGTGGAGGCCCGGTGAAAGAGATCTGGACCATCCTTTTCCAGGGTTTTGAAGAACCCCCCAAAAATGGTCAGTGCGGAAAAATGCCCTTGTCGCATGAGCATTTGTGGTGATCTTTGTTTGGAAACGATCGTTTTGGGCACTCTTTAAAAAACAGGTCCCCCCAGCGTGGAGGGGAGAAGGGGCCCAGTTGCGGACACGGAGCCTTTCTTTTCCGTAAAAACCACAAAAGGCCCGACGTTTCACAATTTTCTTTGGTCTTAAATTTGGCAGTGGGGTTTGGGGTCCCGAGCTAGTGCAAAGGGGGGCTCAGCCCCTTTAGGGTGATCATCTTGGGGAAGTCAGGGCTGTGTTGAAAACTGTGGGAGGGGCGGGGAGGGGGGAGGGGAGGTATTCCTAGAAACCCATGTTTTCCCACGTCCCCGCCTTTGGAAAAAAGGTTGGGGCGAATTTTTAGGCGGGGGGAGGAAGATGAGGAAAAAATTTAGTTTGCTTGTGCCCTTTTGACCCGAGGTTTGGGAAATCAAAAGGGTCCCTCTTTTCACATGAGTGCTTGGATGCCCCCATTTCCTCCAAAAAATTTATCCTCGCATTAAAGGGCCCTCAAAATGAACAATGTTAAAAGGGTGGGCCCCCCCTCCCGGTTTCCCCGGTACAAAAAAAAAATCGCACCCTTTCCCTTTCCCCCCACCCAAAAAAGAGGTAAAATGCAGGAAAAAGGAGTAATTTCTGATTGATCCAAAATGGGGGGACATTTTGTTTTTCATCTGTTCAGTTCCCAAAAGTCAAAGGTGGGGAAAAAAATCAGCGACGTGGGCAGCAGTAGAGTGCAAGTAGGGGTTGCGCAAACGCAAGGGGAAGGTGGCGAGCCTAAGGGGTGACCTTGCAAAAACTTTGTTTTACCAAACCCCAAACCCAAAGCCCTTGGCCTTTTCAGGGCCCCCATCCAAAAACACAGAGATCAGCTTAAGGTCTTGGGTGCATGACTATTGCGTCTAAAAAACCCATGTTTTTGCCTTTTGTTTGGACCCAAAAGACTTTGGTTATCCAAAAAGGAAGAATTGGGCCCCAGCTGGCTTTATAGCCATTTGACCGGGGTTGTCTGCCAGCAGCCAGGTCTTTTCTGAGAGGACCTTCAGCACAGCTGGGGAGCATTACGACCCAAAAGCATCCCGGGGGCCCCAAAATAATTTTGGATCGTTTGACTTTTTCAAGATGAAACAAAGGGTGGATCTTCCTTTTTAAATTTTAATTTTTTGTGGCCCCCCTTTTCCCCAGGTCACCCATTTGTTGGGAAATCTACTTAAAATTCCTTTTTAAACAGAAATTTTCCTCTGAAAAAATTTTTTTAAAAAAAAAATTTTTTTACTGCAATTTTTTTTCTCTTTCCCCCTCGTTCATTTTGCTGGTTTTTTTGTGAGGAGACTGTAAAAAGGGGCCCGTAAGGGTTTTATGACCAAAACCGGGATTCCAAATTTTCTCACCCTTTATTTAAGAAGTTTTGCATTGTCCCAAAGGTTTTGAGGTATGTTGCTTTGGGGTTCAGCAATAATATTTGGGCCTTTGGAAAAGAAATTGACTTCTAAGTGGCCCTTTTTCCCCCAAAAAATTTTTATTTGTGGCTGAGAAGGCATATTTATAATTTTTTGGGGGCATTTTAGCTGTGAGTACGCAAAAATCATGGTCCTTTTAACGAAATGTGGTTTATAAGTGGCATTTTCCCCCCCAAATTTTTAACAGTGGTGAGAAAATCTTTTTTTTTTAATTTTTGGGGCCCTGTGCTTTGAAATGCAGCCCTTTCTACAGGTCCTATTAAAAAAAAAATGTTTTTAAACAGACTTTGTTCTTCACAATTGACCCAAAATGGTTTAAGGGTCAGCTTTGAATTTTTTGGGGGGATTTTGCTGAGAAAGGGGGCTTTATTTCAGGTCCTATTCTAAAAATGTGGTTTTTTAACAGACATTTTTTCTTCACAATTTTCAAAAGGGGGCTCAAGGGTGATGGGGGCTGTTTAGAAAAAGGATTGGTAGGACACTGTTAATGGAACTTTTTGCAAAATGACTTGTTTTTGCGGGTCTTTAAAAAAGCTATCAATCCCTTTTTTATTTAGACAAAACCCCCTTTTAAAACTTAAAAAAGAGAAACCCAAAAACATGGGGGGATTCATCCCATTTTTTAAAAAGGTTTTTTTTTGAATTAAAAATTTCTAAAAAACTTCATTTCAAAAAAGCTGTTAAAAAAAAATTCCTCTGAATTGTACAAGGGAGGTAAACCCCCGGAAAACTTGACCCGATGTAGGTTATTCAAAAGGCATGGAGTATGGAGCACGGGGCAGGGGAACAAAAAATACAGAGACCCTTTCCCCAGCACCCTTTTAGTAAAAAGAAGGGGAAAAAAATGCCAAGTTAAAAAGGGGACCTTTGGGTGTTCGGAGCGTTAACCACCAGTATTTCCCTTTAAGCTTCCCAAAGGGGCCACACTATTTCGGAGGGGGGAAGCGGCAACCCCGGGGATTGACTGTTTTTACAGGAAAGGGTGGGGGTTCAACCCCTTCCGTTACGCACTCTGCTTCAGCCGAAATTTTCGTTTTCTGGTATTTTAGGGTTTTTTTCCCGCAAAGTTAATTTGATGCGGACGCCAGCCGGGGGTTTAAACCCCACCCACTGTAACTCCCGGGCCCGGGGATTTCATTTCGTGGCCCGGGAAAGGGATAGTCAATGTTTCCCGTGAAAAAATAAATTTGGGGGTTTTAAAGGGCTCCTTTTTCCGGCCCCTTTTTAATTTTGGGGGCATGCAGGTTTGGGGCTCATGCTGTGGCCCCGGGGCAGGGATTGTTTAATGTCAGTGGAAAATAAAATGGTGGTTGAAAGGGTCTTTTTACGGCCTTTTTAAAATTTTGGGGGTTTATGCAGGTTTGGGGCTCATGCTGGGGCCCGGGGCGGGAAAATTTAATGTCCAGTTCAACTAAAAAAGGTGGGGGTTTAAAGGGCTCCTTTTTTTCCCGGGAATTTTTTTAAAAGTGGGGGTCATGCCGGTTTGGGGGGTTTGCTGTGGCCGGGGCAGGTTTTTGGGCAATGTCCAGTGAAACCCAAAATGGTGGGTGAAAAAATCCTTTTTCCGGGGGACTTTTTAAAAGTGGGGGTCTGCAGGTTTGGGGGCTAAAGTTTTGGGCCCCGGAAGGGATAGTTTAATGTCCAGTGAAAAAAATTTTAAATTTATTTGGTTTTAAGACTATTTTTTTTTGGGAAATTTTTAAAAGTGGGGGGCATTTCCCGGTTTGGGGCTCAAGCTTTTGGCCCGGCAGGTATAGTAATGCCCGTGAAAATAAAAATTGGTTTGGGTTTAAAGATCCTTTTTTGGCACTTTTTATATGTGGGGGTAAAGCAGGTTTGGGGCTATTTCCCTTTTGGGCCCGGCAGGTAAGGTTTAATGTCAGTGAAAAATAAAATGATGGTTTAAAATCTCCCTTTTTTTTTGCACTTTTTAAATGTGGGGGTTGCAGGGGTTTGGGGCTTTGCTGGGCCCGGACAGGTTTTAGTCAATGTCGTGAAACTAAAATGGGGGTTGAAAGAATTCTTTTTTCCCGGACTTTTTAAAAGGGGGGTCATTTAGGGTTTGGGGGGTTTGCTGTGGCCCAGGGGAAAGGGATAGTCAATTTTTCCAGGGGAAACTAAAAAAGGGGGTTTAAAGATTTTTTTTACGGCCCCTTTTTTTAAAAGTGGGGGGCATGGGAGGGTTTGGGGCTCATGCGTGGCCCAGGCAGGGGATAGTTTAATTTTTCAAGGGGAAACCCAAAAGGGGGTTGAAAAACTCCTTTTTTCCCGGGACTTTTTAAAATGTGGGGGGGCATGAGGTTTTGGGGGTAAAGCTGTGGCCCCGGACAGGTTTTAGTCAATTCCAAATTTAAACTAAAATGGTTGTTTGAAAGACCCTTTTTTTCCCCGGGACTTTTTTAAATTTTGGGGGGCATGCAGGTTTGGGGTCATGTGTGGCCTGGGAAAGGGATTTGTCAAGTCCCGTTCAACTTTAAAAAAGGGGGTTTTAAAGAATCCTTTTTGCGGGACTTTTTTAAAAGTTGGGGGGCATGCAGGGTTTGGGGTCATGCTGCGTTTTCCCGGAAAAGGGGGAAATTTAAAGTCCAGTTTTAAGTAAAAGATGGTTCAAATCATACTTTCCCTTTGTCACTTTTTAATTTTTGGGTTTATGAGGTTTTTAAGGGGCAGGCTTTTGGCAAGAAAAGGGATAGAAATGGGCTGGGGACTTTTTTCTGTGACTTTTTTTAACCAAAAATGTGTTGCCTAAGATGTTGCACGTTTTTCCCTTTGACTGTTGTGGATGTCAATTTGCTTTCCAGCCCTTTTTTGGGTGTAATAATGAAGGTGTTTTTGCCCCTCCCCTAGTTTTAATGGTCATCGCGCATAATCCGATGCTCTATCGAAAAACCCTTTTCGATTTGGGGCGACTAATGACTAGTCGATCAATCCGATAGCCCAAGCAATCCTAACACTAGTCAGACCAAGGAAAACAGTCAAATGGACCCACAGAGTTTTTATAAAAGTGTCTCCCCACTTGGGGGCTAGAGAGATATTTGAGAGATAAACCCCGTCAAACCCGAGGGTAATTAAAAAAAGTGAGTCCATAGCCCCTTTTTTAAGTTTCCTTTTTTAATATTTATACATTTAAAGCATTTTAATTATTATAAATCAGTTGATATTATCCAATTATAGATTTTTAAAATTTACCCATCAAAGTTTAAAATTAATTTTAAATGTTCGTAAAAAACTTTTTAAAGGAAGGAAAATGCCCATCAGAAAGTAAGGACTAAGGATGTGAATGTATCAGTAGCATCAAAAGTATATTATACAGTACAAAAAAGATTTAGCCTTTAATAACCTGATCTAAGTGGCTCTTGGAAAGAGTCAGTCATGTCAAATTCACAGCACCGTGACCCTATTACCCCATGTGTAGTCCGTTCCCAGAAACCACAAAGGCCTGCAACAGAGGCACTCAAAATACCAGGCTAGCATGATACAAATCCCACACCCCTGCAGGAAAAAAAAGCATTATGAAGCTGCCAGGCACACCGCGGGAAATGCCAAAGATTTTAGTTATGTATAAAAAACACAATGGGAAAAAAGTGGGTACAGGGAAAGGGAGGGAAAAAAAAAAACGAAAATTCACTGCTCATATAGTGACCAGAATATCACGGTGGAAGCTTATCTGAGAGCATGATTAAACAGAATTTTTCCAGGGCAACAACATTTATTCTAGAGCATCTTATGGAAACGTCTTACAATAGCTATTGTGAGGAAAGTTAATCAAAGGTTTATAGAGCAAAAAGAAAGAAAATAAGCTTTTTATATATTTCTGTTCAGTACTAAATGCTAGTACTATTGCGCAGTTTTGCCATTCATGCTACACAAATAGACATAAAGCAGGTATACTTGTGCGCTAAGTACTGGCATGGAAAAAAATCTAAAATTCAGCATAATGTAATAAAAAAAATCTGGTTACTGCTACCATGAACTGTGTTCTATGGGTAGATGTAATACAATTTTTTTCAACTAAAACTTGAAAACTACTGGGCATGTAAGAAAGATTCAATCTCATGCTGGCAACTTTTTTAGAGTGCAAGATACTAAACAACCCTTCCAATTCCAATCATAATTGTAATATTGTTTCCATGGCTTATGCCAATAAAACACATGACAACAGCTGCTGGAAAAAGTAACCAAAAAACTGTATGAAATAAAATCAACCACCCTGAAGGAAGTGATGGAGCGCTGCTTGCTCATCCGTTCTTTGTGATGCCAAGAAACCACCGCACAGACCCTACATGCCTACTTCATGTGCGGTGGTTTCTTGGCATCAGCACCATCTTCAGGGGTATCTACCTGCCAGCTGACACATCTGCAAAAAGTATAAAGAAAACACATCAGAATACCTGTGAAAATCCATGGACATAAGAAATGTATCTTATAAGGGCAGTAAAAGGCCAGTTGCCCTTCTTGCTGTGGAAAGATAAGATAACTTCCTTCCTGTTCCAAACTTCTCCTCCTCCTTCCTGCAGTCCCTGGCACTCTCTCTACATAGTATGGTACCAACAAAAAAAAAATGTTTTTGTAAGCAAATATATCTTGTAAGCAAATATTATATCATGCAATAAAGCATATAGTAAAAGCACAAATAAACAATTAAAAATCACAACAAGAAAAGCACATCAATTGCACATGCATACTTACAAAAGGCATATTCAGTGTGTTACTATGGTAGTATAGCAAGTAATTCCTGGCTTTTACCTATGTGCCACAGTTCTAAAATATCTACCTTACGTATGAGGTCTAGGTAACTATCCAAGAAAGAGAACCATGGTGATTTGTAGAAAGACATAGGCAGCTCCTGAGGAGGAGGGCACAATTTATGTATTAAAATGAGTAAATCAGGCGATACCTTTTAGAGGCTAACTGAGTATATTTGAAGGTGAGATGGTGAGAGCTAGTACTCTCGAAAGCTCATCATCAAATATACTCAGTTAGCCTCTAAACGTTATCGCCTGATTTCTTCACTCTTCTACTATTTTCTATGGCTAGCATGGTACAACATCACACTACTGAATTTAAATGAGAAAGCAGCCTGTGTCTTCTTTGTGCAGTCTGTAGGATGTACTCAATAGGCAATTCCCTGTACAAGAAAGCAGTTTAGTAAATAGAATGAGTAAAAAGGGTATGTAGGAAATAAAAGTTAAAGAATAAAGCAAAAGATTAGCAGCTGAAGCTGGTTAACAGTAGTACAGGTACATAGGGTTGCCAAGTGCATTGAGAAATACAAATACAGGGAGGCAATAGGGTTGAAGGAAGTGCTACATTTGCTGCGAGGCACTGGTGGTGGAGTGCCCAGGTCAAGGCTTTGCAGGGAGTAGCACTAAGAAAAAGGGAAAAATATATTTTTTGCCCATCTCCCTTTCCCTCTGGACCATACATACTGTCAATACACCAGTCTGCAGAAAAGCAGGAGGGAGAAGAACAATGCTTCTCTTTTCCTTTGTAGTACAACCGAACACAGTGCTGACAGGTAGGAAGCTGACCACTAACTTACAGAGACCATTGAGGAAGGAAGTAACACTGCCACCTGAACTCACCTAAGCTGTCACCTGAACTTAACCACCTGACCCAGACCATAGTGACAGTGATATGGCTGGTTTGTGCAAGTAGTACATTACTTACAGTGTCACTAATTTTTCTCTCTATCAGTCCTTCATTTTATATAAAAAAAGACATTATCCTCATAGGGAGGAACAGTGGTGGGCACAGTCAGCTCAGGACCTACCAAATACAGTGGTTCTAAAGTTGGAATAAAGACTCACAAAAATTGACACAATGTAAGTAAAAAAATTTAGCTGGTTTATCTATTATGTGCAGTGATGTTTATAGATTTTCATCCAATTTTCATGTCCATAAAAACTGATATCTGGGCTGCCTTTTGGCATGGTTCACACTGGGGAGATGATTAAGAAGTCCCTGTGTATGCAGAACTATTTTTCATTGGCAGGACATTCTCTCCTTGCTTAACAGCCTGTTACAGTACCCTGTAAGCTCATGTTTATTGTATCTGCTTGTTTTTTTTGTTTGCCGTGCGTCATGTAATGAAACATGTTACTTTTTTTAAAGACGAATTGGCTTCCTGAACTGCAATTACTTTTGCATTGGCTAAACTAATGTCAGCGTATTAAGAATGTTCCCCTTTAGCTTGAAGGTATGGACTTTTCCAGGTTGAATTTTTAAGGTCATGGTCCGTAGAGTAGTTACTGATTAGCATTTTGTATACTGTAAGGAATATCTGGAGCTTAGGCAGATGAGAAGTAATAACATTTGGATGTTCCATCCATTGCTGTTGGCTTGGGAGAGGAAAATAAAACCATTCTGCATTTCATGTGTACAATGCACTGGACATTAGCGGCTCTAAAAAAATAATAATAATAATAAAACTAATGTTGATCAATGGTACATTTCTTTCAATAGTAAAAAAAAGGAAATAACCTGCAGTTTTAGTTCAGATTTCCTTTAATCAATGCCATTATAGCCAAAAAACAGTCCTTGAAACTTTTATGGATATATTTAATTTATTTGGTGTTTGGCGTTATCCCTATCACACTCTTTCATACTGGTCACTGGAAGCTCAACATGGCAAAGAACTCTCTGAGGATCTCAAAAAAAAGAATTGTTGCTCTACATAGCGATGGCCTAGGCTATAAGAAGATTGCCAAAACCCTGAAACTGAGCTGCAGCACGTTGACCAAGACCATACAGTGGTTTAACAACAAAGGTTTCAATCAGAACAAGCCTTGTCATGGTTGAACATAGAAGTTGAGTGCACGGGCTTAGTATTATATCCAGAGATTAGTGCTGCCAGCATTGCTGCAGAGCTTAGAGGGGTGACTGGAGTAATGCTCAATGCTCAGACAAATTGGTCTGCATGGCTGTTTTTCCTAAAGAATGTTTCTCCTAACGATGATACATAAGAAAGCCCGCAAACAGTTCACTGAAGACAAACAAACTAAGGAGATAGGTTACTAGAACCATGTCCTGTGGTCTGATGAGACCAAGATAAACTTATTTGGTTCAGATGTTGTCAATCGTATGTGACGGCAAGCAGGTGAGGAGTACAAAGACAAGTGTGCCTTGCCTACAGTTAAACATGGTGGTAGGAGTATTATGGTTTTGTGGAAAGAGCTACAGATCATTGAGGGAACCATGAATGCCAACATGTACTTTGACATCCTGAAGCAAATCCCCTCTCTTCGGAAATTGGGCCGAAAAGCAGTATTCCAACATAATAACGACTCCAAACACACCTGCAAGATGACCACTGTCATGCTAAAGAAAATGAGGATAAAAGTGCAGGAGTGGCCAAGCATGTTTCCAGACCTAAACTTTATTCAGCATCTGTGGGCAATTCTAAAACAGAAGGTGGAGGAGCGCAAGGTCTCTAATATCCACCAGCTCTGTGATATCACAGTGGAGGAATGGAAAAGGATTACATTGGCAACCTGTGGAGATCTACTGAACTCCATGCCCAAGAGAGTTAAGACAGAGCTGGAGTGGTATGACAGAGTGGTATGGCAGATACATAGATGACCTCCTCCTTATCTGGAGGGGGGATGTGTCTGCCATACCACTCTTCATAGATTACTACAATATTTTCAATTTAAAATTCACTTTCCATCACAGTGCGTTCTGCATTACATTTTTGAATCTTAGGTTGGAAGGAAAACAGGACCAACACATTATCACTAGTGTTGAGTGATTATTATCGACAAAGTTGAAATTGGCACGGTTTTTATGTTGATCGGATTCTTTCGATCACGCGATAATTTAGGTTAAAATCTGCACATAATCTATTAATATCGCGCCATTTTCAGCGCTTCCTGTCATTTTGGCGGCCAGCAAATCAGCTTAGAGAATAGAGCAGGGTGAGCTGGGTGTGCGACGTAATGACTGGGATGTGTATGGTTGCGATTGGTTGGAAAAATCACATGACCTCGTTTTACATAGAACAACCCTTCCTGTTCTGCCTTAGTGTGTGTCTGTGTATCATAGGAGTAGGACGTGTGCTCCGTCTCTGTCAAAACAGCTCAGCGAAACTGTTCTATTTGTTCACACAGCCAACTATGCTTTTAGCTGTGAACATTAGAACTTAGGTAGATTAGAGATTTGCAGATTTTAGTTACTTAGCCTGAGACTTTTAATGGAGCATCTAGCGCTGTACAGCTGGGGAGGTGGGGGGGGGGGGGTTTGTGGTCGAACACAGACAAACAGACAGGCTCCTTAAAGGAGAGTGGATATTGTGCAGCCCAGACTGTGTTTAGAGTTTAGACCCTGCATTGCAATGGGTTTTTAATAACACTTTTTGCCCAGTTTTTTGGTGAAATATTACTTGTATGTTGTGCAGCCTGTACTTATATTAGGATACAGATCTTTTCTAGTAACTGCAGGTGTATTTGATAGGTGCCAAACTCCACTTTTATTATCCGTATACATTTCAGATAGGTGTTTTTTTCACTTTGGCGCAGGCCAGCTTTGTTCACAGAGCCACCTTGCACTTAAATTTGAATACAGCAATTTTGTAGTCACCGCAGGTGTATTTCATAGGTGCAAAACTCAACTTTTATTATCCGTATACATTTCAGATAGGTGTTTTTTTCACTTTGGCGCAGGCCAGCTTTGCTCATAGAGCCACCTTGCACTTAAATTTGAATACAGCAATTTTGTAGCAACCGCAGGTGTATTTATAGATGCAAAAGTCAACTTTTATTATCCGTATATACTTCAGATAGGTGTTTTTTTCACTTTGGTGCAGGCCAGCTTTGTTCATAGAGCCACCTTGCACTTAAATTTGAATATAGCAATTTTGTAGTCACCGCAGGTGTATTTCATAGGTGCAAAAACTCACTTTTATTATCCGTATACATTTCGAAAAGGTGTTTTTTTCACTTTAGCGCAGGCCAGCTTTGTTCACAGATCCACCTTGCACTTTTAAAAATTTTGTACCCCAAAAAGCAATTTTTTTTTTTGGTAGTCGGCCGCCAGGTGTTGCCCTTATTTTTCAAAGGTGCAAAACTAAAACTTTTATTATCCGTATACATTTAAAAGAATAGGGGTGTTTTTTTCCCCTTTGGCCCCCATGGCCCAAAGCTTTGTTATTCACAGAGCCCACCTTGCACTTAAATTTGAATAAAAGCAATTTTGTAGCCACCGCAGGTGTATTTCTTTAGGTGCCAAAAACTCAACTTTTATTATCCGTATACATTTCAGATAGGTGTTTTTTTCATTTGGCGCAAGGCCAGCTTTGTTCATAGAGCCCCCTTGCACTTAAATTTGAATACAGCGATTTTGTAGCCACCGCAGGTGTATTTCATGGGTGCAAAACTCACTTTTATTATCCGTTTACATTTCAGATAGGTTTTTTTTCACTTTAGCGCAGGCCAGCTTTGTTCACAGATCCACCTTGCACTTAAATTTGAATACAGCAATTTTGTAGTCACCGCAGGTGTATTTCATAGGTGAAAAACTCAACTTTTATTATCCGTATACATTTCAGATAGGTGTTTTTTTCACTTTGGCGCAGGCCAGCTTTTTTCACAGAGCCACTTGACTTAAATTTGAATACAGCAATTTTGTAGTCACCGCAGTGTTATTTGATAGGTGCTAAATTCCCCTTTTTTATCCGTATACATTTCAGATAGGTGTTTTTTTTCACTTTTGCGCAGGCCAGCTTTGTTCATAGAGCACCTTGCACTTAAATTTGAATAGCAATTTTGTCGTCCCCGCAGGTGTATTTCATAGGTGCAAAACTCAACTTTTTTTTATCCGTATTACATTTCAATAGGTGTTTTTTTCACTTGGCGCAGGCCAGCTTTGTTCACGGAGCCACCTTGCACTTAAATTTTTTTACAGCAATTTTGTAGTCACCGCAGGTGTATCGATAGGTGCAAAAACCACGTTTGTTATCCGAATAGTTTTTAAATAGCTGTATTGCACGGGGGTGCGGCCCTAGTTTTTTCAAATACCCACGTTGTACGAAAATTTCTGATAGAAAAATTTTCTAGCAAATGTTCTCGTTATCATTGCTGAAAAAAAAAAACAATTCTCATCCGTGTAATAGTTTTATTGGCTCGGCGAATCTCGGGTTTGGGCGCAGATAGCGCACTTGCATGATATTTTGTTGAAATCTATCTATTCCTATCCTACTGGGCATTTGTAAATCCTGGGACTGAAGGAAGAACACTGTTGATTTTGTCTTACGGTTCTTCCACCAGACCGCATTTCACAGGTTTTCGAAAGAAAACTTTCAGTTTCTAATCCTAGTTGGCTGTAGGAAATTAGATAGATTTAAGATAGCTGTGATTTGCCTCTTTTAATAAGAGACTTTCCAAAACTTTCCATCCTTTTCTCAAATTTTTTATCTTACTGAACATGGAGCGAAATGCGGGTTGTAAGCGAGCGAAGGGGGGGTAGGACAGGGGAGTTGAGGTACGAGAGAAGGTGCTCCTTCCAGTGCTGGCGACAACACGCAAGCCAGTGGATCGTGGGTTGCGGGACCGTCGGGCCTGTCATCGCGGGTCAGGGCCCTTTGAAATCACAGTAACGATAGCGTCGCCAAATCTGTTCTTTGGGGTTTAATGCAACCTGCATCCAGCATTTACCCCCTCGTCTTCCCGTCACGGCCAAAAAAGTCGTCATCAGCATCATCAGCACACCAACATGAAGCAAAGGCACCCCAAAATGTCAACTCGTGTACCACCTGTGAATAATCCATTTTCTGAAGACCTCTTTGATGACAAAATGCGGTTGGGTCAGAAGGCATTTCCAAAGACCAAGAGGCCAAAGAGGATGATTTTTTTCTGCTCTGACGCCCAGTTACTGATGCCATAAGGAGGAGAAGGAAGCCGGGCAATCGGCAAAAATCCCGTGCGGTCGGCAACGCCTTGCAGTGCCTCTTGCTTGGAGCCCGCAGCTCCTGGATGCAGAATGTCAGGACGACCAAGTCACCTGTGTTGATGATGATGATCACGACATTGCGAACCCAAACGTGGTCTTTTCATTTAGAATTTGCTTGCGAGCGCTTTCATCACTGGACGAGGGGGAAGACGATGGGGTAGTTTTCAGTACGGGTCTCGCCTCAAAAAGGGAGAGGGCGGTCGCAGAAGTCCGCTGATATGATTCCACCAGCCACGGTCAGCGCAAACCCCGCACCTTGCTTATCGCCGTCAAAAAGGTCCAGGAAACCCCTCAAGCCCGGGGTTCTTTGAGTAAGCCTTGATTCACCAAACGATGTCATATTTCCGCCTTTGCTGTAAACGCATAAGTAGAGGAAGATTCTTAGGTGTTTAACAACCACCAACATGTTTATCACATGCAGCAAATGCATGAGTTAAATGGAGGCAACACTTGGCCAAAAAAAAGGGCCCCCACTGATGCCGTTTTCCCAAACCCCTGTCACACCCTCTGTCTCCGTCTCCTCCTCCTCCCCCACCACCAAGCGTTCCTCAGTGCCCCTGTCTCTCAGAGTCATGATCAGGGATCAGCCTCCGCTTCAGCCTCCACCGTCGCCTGAGTATCACCAGCACCACCAGAAACCCATCCTACCCATTCTCCTTGCACCAGTTTGACAACCTGCATGCCGTGCAGTGGCCAGTCTAGCAGCCAGCCTTCTGTCTTCCAGGTTGGGAGCAGAAAAAAACACTTAACCCAAACCATCCCAAAGCCAAAAGCCTGAATGTCGGCATTGCCAGGTTTTTGGCCTTGGAAATTTTTGCCTTTCCATCTGGTGGACACAGATGGGTTCCGCCACATCATGGCCCTTGCCTGCCCCCAATACCAGATGCTGAGCAGGCATTTCTTTGCCAGAAAAGCCATCCCTGCCCTGGCCAGCCACGTGTCATCTAAAATTTCAAGCGCGTTGTCTACATCTGTGTCTGGAAAAGTCCATCTGACCACCGACACATGGACTAGTAAACACGGCAAAGGCCGCTATATTTCTGTGACAGCTCACTGGGTGAGCTGGGTGGATGTCTCTGGTGGTGACGGTGGCTCTCAGGCTCAGCGCACGCTCTTCAAAACTGCAGGGATGATGCAGGGTTCTTTCCCCCAAGGTCCTCTGGTGGCATCACGGGCCCAGAGAAACCAGGCGTGTTTGAAATTAATTGTCTTGGAGGGCCATCCAACACAGGTCAGGAGCTTTTGGACGGCTTTTCCGCAACGAGACCGAGCGCTGGCTGGGTGCCATAAACCTTGTGCCAGGCAAGGTGGTGTGCGATAACGGTCGAAATCTGCTGGCCGCCCTTAAGATCGGTAGGCTGGAGCACATCCCTTGCTTGGCACATGTCATGAACCTTGTCGTCAGAAATTTCTAAAGAGTTCCCCCGGGGCTGGACTGCCTGCGAGGAAGGGTCGAGGTCTGAGTTCGCACTTCCGCCGTTCGCACCCCGCTTCGTCCCGCCTGGCTGCGTTGCAGCGGGCGCTCGGCCCTTTCCCCTCAACCGTCTCATTGTTGACGTGGCAACAGCTGGAATTCCACCCTCCACATGCTCCAGCGATTGTGGCAGGGAGCGCAATGCTTACGACTACGAAGTGACACTGGCCTGACAAGCAGCCCGGGGGACCTCGGGTGTTTGAGCCACCGAGAGTGGAGGCGGTGAAAGAGCTCTGCACCATCCTTGCCCCGTTTTGAAAAAGCCACCCAAAATGGTCAGTGCGGGACAAAAGCCCTTGTCAGCATGAGCATTTGTGTGATCTTAGTTCTGGAACGATCGTTTTTACACTCTGAAACATCAGCTCCACCCGCGACGGAGGAGGGAGGACAGACACAGATTGCGCACGGAGCCTTTCTCTCCGTCGAATCCCCAAGGCCCGACAGTTTCACAATTTCATCGGTCTTTTATTTTGGCAGTGGTTGGGTCCGGGGTAGTGTAAGGTGGCGCATAGCTTCAGGGTGCATCATCTCAGGCAAGTCAGGCTGTGTTGAAGCCGTGCCGGGGGCAGCGGAGGAGGAGGATGAGTATTCCTGGACACCGAAAGTTACCAACGTCCTGCCTTGGAAAAAAGGTTGGCGTGAATTTGAGGTGGAGGAGGAAGATGAGAAGATCAGTTTGCAGTGCCCTCGACCAAAGCTTGGAAATCAAGGCTCCCCTCTCTCACATGAGTGCTTGGATGCTCCATTTCCCCCAACATGATCCCGCACTAAGGCCATTCAAAATGAACAAAAGTTACTGGGTGGCCACCCTCCTGTATCCCCGGTACAAAACAAAATCAGCACTTTCCTTCCACCCACCCAAATAGAGAATAAAATGCAGGAAATGGAGACCTTGCTGATTGATCAACTGGAGACATCTGTTGCGTCTGCTTTACGTTCCCCAAATGTCACGGTGGAACAACGTCAGCGACGTGACATCAGTAGAGTGCCAAGTAGCCGCAGCGGCAGCAGCAGGCAATTTTGGTAGAAGCCCAATGGGTGGACCTTTTGGGAATCTTTATTTACCACCTCACCAACGCATGTAATGCAGGGCACACATACAACACACAGAGACCCCCAACAATTTTGGGGGGCATTTTGCTGTGAAATGCAGCTATACTACAGGTCCTATTATAAAAAAAATGTGGTTTCTAACAGACATTTGTTCTTCACAATTGTCAAAAGTGGCTCAAAGGTCATGTTTTGAATTTTTGGGGGCATTTTGCTGTGAAATGCAGCTAGACTACAGGTCCTATTATAAAAAAAATGTGGTTTCTAACAGCATTTGTCTTCACAATTGTCAAAATTGTCTCAAGGGGGATGGGGGCTGTCAAAAACAGAATAGGTAGGACCTGTTAATGGACACATATTGCAAAATGACTTGTTTTTGCAAGATCTTTAACAGAGCTAGCAATCCATGAAGTGAGACAACCCATTTAATACATTTAAAAAAAGAGAAACAAAGATGTGGTGGGATTCCATCCTATTTTAAAAATGTGTTTTCTAGAATTAAACTACTAAAAAACTGGCATGCACAAAATAGCTGATACAAATATTCCTCTGAATTGTACAAGGGAGGTACAGGAAGACTTGAACAGATGTAGGTTACCCAGGACAGGTCTAGTCAATGTCCAGTTCAACTAAAATGGTGGTTAAAAGACTCCTATTTCCGGCACTTTTTTAATCTGTGGGTCATGCAGGTTTGGGGCTCATGCTGTGGCCCAGGACAGGGATAGTCTATGTCCAGTGAAACTAAAATGGTGGTTGAAAGACTCCTTTTTCCGGCACTTTTTAATCTGTGGGTCATGCAGGTTTGGGGCTCATGCTGTGGCCCAGGACAGGGATAGTCTATGTCCAGTTCAACTAAAATGGTGGTTCAAAGACTTCTTTTGCCAGCACTTTTTAATCTGTGGGTCAGACAGGTTTAATGGTCATACTGCGGTCCAGGACTGATATAGTCTATGTCCAGTTCAACTAAAATGGTGGTTGAAAGACTCCTTTTTCCGGCACTTTTTTATCTGGGGGTCATGCCTGTTTTGGGGGTCATGCTGTAGCCCAGTACAGGGATAGTTTATGTCCAGTGAAACTAAAATGGTGGTTGAAAGACTCCTTTTTCCGGCACTTTTTAATCTGTGGGTCAGACAGGTTTAAGGGTCATGCTGCGTTCCAGGACAGGGATAGTCAATGTCCAGTTCAAGTAAAATGATGGTTCAAATAATACTGCCTTCTAGCACTTTTTAATTTGTGGGTCATGCAGGTTTAAGGGTCATGCTGTGGTACGAGACAGGGATAGTGAATGGTCTGTGACTTTTTTTCTGTGTTTTCTATAACCTAAGTGTGTTGCCTAAGATGTAGCACGTATCCATTTGACTGTTGTGGATGTTAATTCCAACTTCTCCAGCCCTGTTTGGGTGTAAGAATGAAGGTGTTGTTCCTCTCCCATAGAATTTAATGGTCATTGGCGATAATCTATTATCGACTATCGGAAAGCGTCTTGATAATAGCCGATATCGACTATCGACCGAATGACAATAGTCAACGTAATCGCTCATCACTAGTTATCACCAATACTTTTGGTAAACCAACATCAGGTAATACTATTTTGCACTACCAAAGTTTTCATACTAAGCATACTAAAAGAGCTATCCCAGTAGGCGAACTTGTTCGCGCAAAAAGGAACTGTAGTAATCAGGCTGACTTTGTCCAGGAACAGGAAAGGATTAGTGACAGATTAAAATCTAGGGGATATCCAAATTTTATTATAAATAGAGCCATAAGAAAAGTGAATAATTACTCTGGAGGGAAATTACTCTCAAGTCAGTCTTATCACAACACTAATCAAAACAATACACAACCTGTTCTGGTTTTAAATTACAGCCGACAGTTCAATCAGATACGTAGGATAATTTTGCAGTACTTACCGATACCTCAAAGAAGATGAAATTCTAAATCAGGTATTAAAAAATGGCTGTAGAGTGGTTAACAGGAAAAGCAAAACCTTGGGTAATATTCTAGCTCCTAGTATGCCGTCTACCCCAATGCAATGGGATCGTGGTTGAGACATAGGGGTTTTGTTAGATGCGGTCACCATCCTTGCAGGACTTGCAGTTTTGCGTGCCCTGCCAAAGAATTTTCTAACTCTACAGGATCTAGGACTTTCCCCATTTCTAAATATATCAACTGTAATACCAGCTTCGTAGTGTATATGATTCGTTGCACTTCTTGCAACTTTTCTTATTTTGGTAAACGAATTCAACATAAATCATGGACAGCTCACCTAATGCAGCGTGCTTTTTGAACGCTTGATCACTTCACTTGTCCATGCACGATCCTGGATGCTATCCGACCGCTTGAAATCCAACAATGTTGTGTGGATCAGCACTTGGACATGAGGAGTCAGATGCAGTTGGATCTTCTTAAAACATAAATCTTTTTATTTAGACATTTTTAAAATCAATAGCGCAATATGCTGGATGCACATAAAGATAGGAGACCACAATGTGGGCTAGATGGTAGATGACTCTGACCGACGCGTTTCAGGTCACATGAACCTTACTCATGGTGACGTCATCCTTACCACTCAACATTTAAATAGACAGACATAATTAAAACACCTGAGGACTCAGCCTCGTTCCGACCTATACAAAAAAGTTGCTGTGTTAAAAACCGGCCATTAACCCCATAAGCTACCCACTAATAATGATACTGGATGTCTTGGCGTACATTCATTCCTTTAGGAATGCGTGTGTCCAAATTAAAAATCCACCACGCCTCTCATGCCAAAATTTTTTTGTCTAAGGCCTCGTTCACACGGGTTATTCTGGGATGTTTTTAAGCCTTTTACTGCGTGCCCTTTTGCGCCCCCAATCGGCTGAAAATGAGTCCCGGATTACGGTAATCCACAGTTCTCATAGAGAATATGGATTCCGTCTCCCCTCCCGTCCAATCCGCCGAGGGGGGAGAAAGTGACATGAAATTATTTACGCGTGAAACCGAAAATTCACCAAATCACTACAAACTTGGTTTTGCAGTTTTGAAATTTTTTAATTTTTTGTAGCTCTATTGTTGTTTTAAAAGGGAAAAATGTGGTGGTTTTTTGGGTGAAATTTAAAAGTTAACCATATATTTGTCCCACCCAAAAAAACCAGTGGCTTAGTCAGTTTTTGTGTATCGGTATTGGAGAAACAAGTTTGGAAAAACGCTGGTCCAATGGTGGGAGCCTTTCGTGTTTATAACGAACATTTGTTGCAAAAATTCTTGATTTTTTATTCCAAAAAGTTGGGAATATGTGTTTTAACTATTTGTATTGTTTGATTGAGACTTTAGTAGGGGGAAATGATGGTTCATTTTTTGAATGAAAATTTTGTTTTTTCAAAAATAAGTCTACCTTTGATATTATTTTTTCGTAATGGCTTTGTCTAAAATATTTTGACTTTTTTCCTCTTGTAGAGCCTCACCTCAAGGTTTTCTGTTGAATTTAAAAAATTTTTCACATTGTTGGAACAATTTCGTTTCATTTTTTATTTTGGTAGTACTACCAGGAAATTAAAAATACGTTTTCTTGAACATTTATATGACATTAAAAATAATATGCTTAGAAACAAATCAAACGCCTCACAATATTTCATTGACCATCATAATACTAATACTAGCAGTTTACAAATTATTGGCATTGAAAAAATTGTTAAAAATAAAAGAGGTGGCAATTTGGAATATATTATACATGATAGAGAGGCTTTCTGGGTTTTTTACAAGATATTTATTCCAAATGGACTAAATCTCCGCAGGGAGATGATGTTACACTATTAATTTGTATCTTTTCTTGTATCCAGTGCTTGTATTTTTCCTTTTTTTTTTGCCTGTAGCGTTTTGTTTTCTCTTCCCTGCACGACATTGCCATCGGCATTTCCTTTGGTGACCGCATTGGGTTTCCACGCTGCCACTTCCGGGTTTCGTGTTTTCGGTTTGTTGCCGGGGACGCCATAACTCTTGCTTCCAGCGTCCCCCTGGTGCTTACTGGGACGAAATTCTTTTCAGGTGTCTTGTATTCCTATTTTAATTGTTTTTATTGTGCACTATAAAAAGGGCTGGCTTTTCATCATTCCTTTGCTACGACTAAGGGCATTGCATTGCCTAAACATTCAGGTATGGTGAATTGTTTTCCCCAGCCCTTTCGTCTATTTTTTTCTATTTTCACTTATTTTCTATGGCAATACTCAAAAAATTTTGGGGATTTTCCATACTCCGTGCCGGGGCCTCCTGGACTTCTTCGGTAAAATTTCTGTGATTCTTGGGCATGGCAGAGCAGGAGGTTTCATCATGGACTTTGGTGAGTGATTAAATTTTTTTATTTCAGAGCTGGAAATAAAAAATTGACCTTTTTGGGGACAACTTTTCTATTTTCATTAGGGATCTACTCATTTGTTTCCGCGGTAGAGACATTTATGGCTTTTTGGGGTTGATTATTTTTAGCACACCAAATTTTATTGTTATACAAGCTGTACACTGACTGGTACTTTACATTGTTAATCCTGGACAAGTATTTTTCCTTTTTTAAAAAAGAGAGAAATGATTGACTAGAGATGGGGGAATTTTTTCAAAAATTCGATTTGGTCACTTCGCCAATTTTCCGACAAAATTTGTTTCGTTCCAATTTCTTTGGGAGAATGGTTTTAAAAAGCAGATTTCCCGGGACA
>JAODAL010036001.1:0-42260 GCA_025379985.1 Phyllomedusa bahiana
TTAAAAAGGGGGGCATCGGGTTTGGGGCTCAGCGTCCCAGGACAGGTATAGCCCAATGTCCAGTGAAACTAAAATGGTGGTTGAAAGACTCCTTTTTGGGGCATTTTTTAAATGTGGGGGTCATGCAGGTTGGGCTCATCCCTGCTTTCCAGACAGGATATTCAATGTCCAGTTCAAGTAACATGAGGGTTCAAATCATCAACTGCCTTCGGCATTTTTTTTAATTTGTGGGTGATGCAGGTTTAAGGGTCAGGCTTTGGTACAAGACAGGGAAGTAAATGGTCTGTGACTTTTTTCTGTGATTTTTTATAACCAAGTGTTTTTGCCTAAGATGTAGCACGTACCCAAATGACTGTTGTGGATGTTAATTTCAGTTTCTCCAGCCTTGTTTGGGTGTAATAATGAAGGTGTTTTGCCCCTCCCCATAGACTTTAATGGTCATCGCGCATAATCGATGCTCACTATCGAAAAACCTTATCGATAGCGGCCGACTATCGACTACCGATCGATCTCGATAGCCAACGCAATCGCTCAACACTAATAAAAACGGATACCAAGTTTAATGTCCCCCATGGACATGTATAGGCATTTCAGTGTCCCCCATATGCAGGTGTAGGCAGGTATATGTCCCCCATAGACAGGTATAGGCAATATAATGTCCCCCATAGGCAGGTACAGTGTCTTCAGCTGTATGCACTCCCAGGAGTCAAATACAGCTGAAGTGATCCCTGATGGTGTCTGGGCCATTGCAGTGCCCAGACGCCGATGGTGACTTGAGTATAAGTCGAGGTCAGCTTTTCCAGCACAATTTTTTTGTGCTGAAAAACTTGGTTTATACTCGAGAAGGTATGGTACTTGTATTTTGGCTTCAATGATTTAAATGAGATTCTACCTAGCCTAATCCATAAAGATCAGGCTGAATGTGTACCAGGAAGTTAATGACCAACAAATTGTAAATGTTATTGAGTGTGTTTGGTCTTCCATTTTATGGCTTTTTTAGAACTTTCTCTTTCAGCCATAAAATCATTTTTCTCCACCTTTTCAGGTCATATAAACATTTTCTTTTCGGCTCCCAACCTTATCAAAATACAGAAAGGCACAAGATTCCCCTCTCTTTTGCCTTATTTACTATAGCAATAATAAAAAATGAATGCCAACATAAATGTACCCTATCATACAATAACAATATACTCTTAGTTTATTTGCTTATGATTTAGTAATGGCTTTAACCAATTCAATTATGTATTTTAACACCTATTCAGAAATAAACTCATTTAAAGGGGTTTTGACACGATCTTATTTCATACCTCCTGCATCCAGTTCTTCAGCTTTGTGTGCTCAGAAAGGGGCGTGTGTGATTTGTTTGAATTGTATATCAGGTGACTCTGCAGAATGACATCACCACGTCTTTCCTCTCTCTAGTCAGAGAAAGGTCTGTTTATGTATAGAATTGAAGGCAGCTACAATGTAGCTCAGAGGTAACATTTTTGCTTTACAGCACAAGGGTCCTTGGTTGAAATCCCTGCAGGAACTTAACCTGCGGATTTTTTTTCTTCTTTATCAATGCACGTACCTCACTTTTTTTTATTTGCACTGTTTGACTTATTACTAACTAGTCCAAAGGGCAGGAGTAGAATTACAGCATCCGGGGTTTGAACACTCAGTATCTACCTGAGAAGAGAGGTGATGTCTGAGCATGTGTGACCAGGACTGAGGAGCTCACAGCCCTGGTCGTATCCCCTGGAGATCAACTGTAAACAATGGATCACTAAAGGAGCAGCTAAAACAAAAACAGTACAGAATTTTTAATAATGGTGAATGGTGAAAATGTTTATTATTTAATTTTCAAACTTCCCACGTCAATTTTACTTCATGGCAAAACCCCTTTAATCACTTCATTGATTTTAGTTTTGGATCCAGATTTGTAAGACAAATTGTAAAAAATTAAGATATAGAGTGTATGCACTAAAATTTGTCCCAGTCTCACCATTATGAAATTGGTACGCTTTGGCATTACAGTTTTGCGCCACATTTTGTTGTGACACATTAATAAATGTGGTGTGGCATATGAATCTTGCACGACACGCCCCAATAGAATTGATGCATACACCGTGTGGGGTATATCGCAACATGCGCTAGATTTTGGCATAGGACACTTCATACATCTGTTGGATTGGACTACAACAGTTTTTTTGGCTCAAAGCACGTCAGAAAACTGATGCGGTCCCGATCATACATATCGCCTCCAGTGTTGAAACACTCTACTGACATATTATATTTGTTAAGAACAATTTATACACTTGTTTCTGAGTGGAAATAAGGGGTGTCATGTATGAACAGGGCTGCGCCAGAAGTCTGGCGTTTTTTACAGCCAGAAAACTGGCACAGCCTTGTTTGCTATATTTTTACATAGCCTGTACATATCAGACGTATTACAGAGCGCCCGCGGCACTTTGTAATGCGCCTGATTTCGGGGGGCGTGCGGGAGGCAGGGCACACTAGAACCGTACGAAGCTATAGATTTATATAGTACGGCAATTCTAGGAGCATTACTGCTGGAACAGGTAAACCACTTTCAAAGTGGTTTACCTGAGCTAGAAATGTCATCTTAGCGCTAGAATGCACCTAATTTATGACCCGTAGTTGAGCGGGTTCATAAATCAGGCTCATTCTACACAATTATAATGTGCAAGAAAATTGCCGTTTAAACACCAAAATTCATACATGTCGCCCAAGGTCCCTATAAAGAACAAAATAATTATCTTATGACCTAGTCCACATTCTTATGACCTTTAACCCTTTCATGCATTTGGACATTTAGGAGCCTCCAAATTGTGAGTGCATGATCAGCGCCCGCAGTCGGCAATGACCAGAGCTCAATTCGGGCGCCGTCGATTAACCTGTTAGCTACCGTAGTCAATCAGCTCTGTCTCCATAGGCAGCCTGTGATGTAAATGCGGAAAACCTATGGTTTCCATGAGAATCCGGAAGCCTTTGTTGCTGTTTGTGACGTCACCAAACTGGTGACTGACAGTCAACATGGTGAATTACAGTCACAATAGATAGCATGACAGATACGTCTTGCTATGCATTGCAACAGCGATCTACAGATCACTGAAGTCAAGTCCCTTATGGGAACAAGTGCTAATAATGTTAAAATTAAGAAAAGTAAAAAAAAGTATTACACAAAAAAAATTAAGTAAAAACACACACCATCCTTTCCCCATTACAAACGCTAATCTTCCCAAAAAAGATCAAAAGTAAAAGAAGTACAGATATTTGGTATCACCATGTGCATAATGACATAGCCTATAAATTGGTCACATTATAAATATTGATTTTCACAATAAAAACACTTTATTTGTTAAGTACCACAGCATAAAAAATATATATCAATTGGATATCACTGATCCATTGAGTAAAAACTGACATATCTTAAATACTGCACGGTTAATGCTGTAAAAAATAAAAATAAAAAACTACCAGAATTGCTGTATTTTTTTCATCCTGACTCCCAAAAAACAGATTAAAAGGAGATCAAAAAGTCATGTCCTCTCCAAAATGATAAAAACGTCAACTCAACCCGCAAAAAACAAACCTATACACAGGGGTGTTTATTAAGTTTTAGCACCTTAGGGTGTCCATGAACCTGTAATGGTGCTTACAACATATCCTAATAAAATAAGACCCCTAAATCCAGTAGGTGATTCTCCTAATCTGGGACTTGTGGTTGAGTCAATTAGCACATTAGGTCCACATTTGGGATATTGTTTCTCTGTTATCATCTACTGTGTTCCAGTAAATATTGGCTAAAAATTGAAAATATGCCCAAAAAAAATTGACATTTCTCTTCCACTTTGCTTACATTTCTGTAGAACCCTTAAAGGCTAAACAAACTTCATAAATGCTGTTTTGAATACTTTAAGGGGTGCAGTTTTTTAATTGAAGTAATTTATGGGGGTATCTTTATACAGGTCTCCTAAAGCCATGTCAGACCTGGACGGGTCCCTTAAAAATCTGCATTGCAAATTTTCTTGAAATTTTTGAATTTTGAAAAATGGCAAATTTTTACAAATTTTCACAACAATTTTGATATTTTTCACAAATAAACAAGATTGATAAGGACCAAAATTTTGTACTAACCTAAAGCACTATGTTTCATGAGAAAACAATCTCTGAATCATATGGATAGGTAAAAGTATCAAAAAGTTTTTCCCACATAAAATGACATGTCAGATTTGAAAAATGGGGCTCCGTCTTTCGGTCTAAAACTGGCTTCATCTATAAGTGGCTAAGCCCATGCCCTTCAGATATGAAGGTTATATCACCTTGTACTTTTTTCAGTCTTATTCCACATAGGAGCATTTGGTTTTGCAACTCTTTACAAGAAAGACCCTTTATTAACATCTTTATTCTAAAATCACGAATTCCTACAGCAAAGACCAATCCTTTGATTGGTTGAAATCAGTCAAAGTTATTAGTTTTCCAAAATTTTTACCTTAATGGGAAAACGGAGAGAATCTTGTACTTTGAGATGACATATAAACCTCCTTTGTTTTTTATTCCAGAAAAACCACCGCATTTTTTAATTTTGTTACTGAAGCTATATTTTCACAGACTCCCAAATTAGATATACAGTATCTCACAAAAGTGAGTACATCCCTCACATATTTGTAAATATTATATTATATCTTTTCATGGGACAACACTGAAGATATGACACTTTGAAACAATGTAAAGTAGTCAGTGTACAGCTTGTATAACAGTGTAAATTTGGTGTGCCCTCAAAATAACTCAACATACAGCCATCAATGTCTAAACTGCTTGCAACAAAAGTGAATACACCCCTAAGTTAAATGTACAGATTGTGCAAAATTTGCCATTTACCCTTTATGGTTTCATGTGACACAAAGTGTTACAAAGTGTCGGTGTAAATGGGGAACAGTTGTGTTAAATTTGGTGTTATTGGTTTTATATTTTCTCACACTTGTCACTGAAAGTTCAACATGGCACAAATCTCTATGGGGATCTGTAAAAAAGAATTGTTGTTCTACATAAAGATGGCCTATGCTATAAGAAGATTGCCACCACCCTGAAATTGAACTGTAGCATGGTGGCCAAGAGCATACAGCAGTTTAACAAGACAGGTTTCACTCAGAACAAACCTCTCCATGGTCGACTAAAGAAGTTGCGAGCACGAGCATCATACTCTGAGATTGTCTCTTCAAAATAGACGTATGAGTGCTGCCAGCAGTGCTGCAGAGAGAAAAGGGGTAGAGGGTCAGCCTGTCAGTGTTCAGACCATACACTGCACAATGCATTAAATTGGTCTGCATGGTCGTACCAGAAGGAAGTCTATTCTAAAGATAATGCACAAGAAAGCCCACAAACAGTTTGCTGAAGACAAGCACAGTGTAACGACACAGGTAGTGGATCCACTGGACCACGGCAAGCGGTGGTAGCAGCCATGCCAGGAAGCGGGGTCTAAGTAGGTCCTGGTATTCAACAGAGCAGGTTGGACTTGCTGTGGTGGGAGTCCTACCAGGTCGCTACCCCTGACGTGATTAGCAGCCAAGGCGCAGCGAGGTACCAAATCGTAAGACGAACTCGAAGTCAAGGTCAAGTCGACAGGTCAGGGCAGGCGGCATAGATTCGTGGTCAAGAATGTAGCAGAAGGTCAGGAAACACGGAATAGACAGGAACACACTGAGAATGCTTTCTCAACAGGCTAGTGGCACTCAAGATCCAGCGAGGACATTCCGAAAGTGGACCGGCAATCAATCAATTTAAACTTAAGAGAGCCGGCGCGCGCGCGCCCTAAGGGGCAGAGACGTGCGCACCGGCCGGCAGAGGAGCCGCGGCGAAGCAGGAGCGCGGTCGGGTAAGTTTAACTGTACAGGGGAGCGAGTGCACCTGCGGCCCGACACAGAGACCGCGGGCGCCACTCGTCCCCGAAGCCAGGGGGACAGCATGGACCCGAGTGCGCCCGCAGCCCGACCGGGGAGCTGCAGGACCACTCGCAACAGTACCCCCCTCTTAGGCCTCCCCCTCCACCTGGACTGGAGGAACCTCCACACTAGGTCATGGTCCAAAATGTTCTCCTCCGGCTCCCAAGATCTCTCTTCTGGTCCGAATCCCTCCCAGTCAACGAGAAAATGTCGTTTTCCTCTGATAGACTTTATGGCTATGATCTCCTTCACCACAAACACGTTGGTGGCTACTGCTTCAGAAAAGAGGGGGCGACTCTCCAAGGAAAACGGTTTAGCACAACGCTTCAGCAGGGAGACATGGAAAGAATTCGGGATCTGCATGGTGGGTGGGAGCTGCAGCTTATAGGCCATAGGATTAATATGTTTTAACACCCCAAAAGGCCCCAGGAAGCGGGGACCTAATTTGTAGCTGGGTATCTTTAGCCGGACGTATTTTGCAGACAGCCACACCTTGTCCCCCGGAGCAAAGGTCGGAGCGGGTCTCCTCTTTTTGTCTGCCTGAGCTTTCATGCGGGCTGCTGCTCGCTGTAGGGATTGACGAGTCTGCTCCCAAATAGTTGTCATATCCCGAACCATGGCATCCACCATGGGGACCTCGGAGGAAGAGGACAAATGGAGTGGTGGGAGACTAATGCCATCCATAGACCACAAAGAAGGGAGACGAACCCGAAGATTCTGAGTCCAGCGAATTATATGAGAACTCGGCCCAAGGTAGTAAGCTGGCCCAATCATCCTGGCGAGCTGAGACAAAATGGCACAAATAGCTGCCCAGGACCTAATTGACTCTCTCCACTTGGAGAAATCTAACTTCACCCGTAACCGGAAGCAGAGTGCATGCCAAAACCTCGACACAATCGGAACCACCAACGTAGAAAAGTGGGGGATTAACTGCTGATAATAATTGAAGAATCCCAGGAAACGTTGTATGGCCCGAAGGCCAACTGGTCGTGGCCATTGCAGGATCGCTGACACTTTGGCTGGATCCATTTGCAGGCCCCGGTCAGAGACAATATATCCGAGGAAGGGCAGGCTGGATTGATGCAACAAGCATTTCTCTAACTTAGCACATAGGTGGTTACTGCGTAGATGTTGCAGAACCTGGCGCACCTGTACACGGTGGGTCCAAAGATCTTAAAAAAATATCAAGATATCGTCCAGGTATACGATGACACATGTATACAGTAGGTCCCTGAATATATAATTGACGAACTCCTGAAAGACCGCTAGAGCATTAAACAGGCCGAAGGGCATCACCAGGTATTCAAAGTGGCTATCTCGGGTGTTGAAAGCCGTTTTCCATTCAGCACCCTCACGAATCCTGATGAGGTTGTCCGCCCCTCGCAACTCCCACTTAGAAAAGCCCCTGGCTCCTCGGAGTCGGGCGAAGAGTTCCGAGATTAATGGTATTGGGCATCGGTTCTTCACAGTAATCTTTTTAAGACCCCGGTAGTTGATGCATTGGGAAGAGAACCATCCTTCTTCTGGACAAAGAAAAACCGGTTCCAACGGGAGAAGAGGACTTACGGATAAAGCCCTTTTGCAAATTCTCTTGCATGTAGGCCGACATGGCCTGGGTCTCGGGCACGGACAGCAGGTAGACCATGCCCCAGGGAGGACTAGTCCCAGGCTTGAGATCAATGGGACAGACATAGGGGCGATGAGGCGGAAGAGACTTAGCCTGCTTCTCAGAGAAGACATCTGCGAAGTGCTGGTATTTCGCGGGCAGACTTGGCAGAGACCTGGAGGACGGCTGAGGAGAAGCGGAGTGCTCCGAGCGAGGTGCCACCAGACAGCGATTCCGGCAGTCGGGTCTCCAACACAAAACTTCATCTGTCTTCCAGTTGAGAGTAGGAGCGTGGTACTGCAGCCACGGAAGCCCCAACAGGATCGCCTGGGGTGGATCGAGGTAGTACGTAGAACGCGATCCTCTCCTTGTGCAAGGCCCCCACGTGGAGGGACACTGGCTTGTTTATGTAACGGATGGTGTCACTAAGGAGCTCCCCACTGACAGAGGATATCACCAAGGGCCTTTCCAGGCAAACCACAGGTAGACGATACTGGACCACCACGGCGGTACGAATGAAATTCCCGGCAGAACCGGAGTCCAGCAAAGCAGGAACCTGGAATACGAGTCCAGAGTCAGTCGTGATCTCCACTGGCATCGACAGATGTGGAGAGGTAGAATTCGCACCTAGGGATGCCTCTCCTACATGACCTAGGTGCGGGCGTTTCCCGGACGCTGGGGACGAAGTGGACAGCCACTACGAAAATGGTCCGGGCTGGTGCAGTACAGACACAGCTTTTCGGCATGACGACACGACAACTCCTGCCACTTGCATGGACTCTTCACCGGACGACAAAGGAAGCGGCAGTGGAGGCCTCTGGAACACAGGAGCCAGACGAGGCAATCGACGGGACTGACCTAGGTCACGTTCTTGATGGAGCTACTCCTGTCTCTCGGTGATTCGGACATCTATGCGAGTTGCTAGGTGGATCAGTTCACTTAAAGAGGACGGGAGATCCCTAGCCACTAGTGCGTCCTTAACCCTGCTGGAGAGACCCTTCTTAAAGGTCATTCCAGGATAACTCCAACGCTAGGGTACGAAATTGGACTGCATAATCTCCTACTGAAGAATCGCCCTGGCGAAGTTTCAGGAGCTCCGTCTCCGCAGATGATGCTCGGGCCGGCTCCTCGAAGACACTGCGGAACTCTTTAAGGAAGGTCTGCAAGTCCGTCGTCACCGAGTCACTCCAGTCCCAATGAGGTGTAGCCCAGGCCAGGGTCTTCCCTGAGAGGAAGCTGACCACGAATGCCACCTTCGAACGCTCTGTAGGAAATTGGTCCGCCATCAACTCGACGTGCAAGGAGCACTGGGTAATAAAACCCCTGCAGAGTTTTGGGTCCCCGTCGAACTTGGAAGGTAACGGCAGTCGGAACTTGGGACCCACAGTCACTGGCGGGACAGCAGGTGGAGGCAAAGCAATGGGTAGAGACTGTGACTGCTGCTGGTTGGCCAGAAGCTGCTGTAACATAGTGGTCAGCTGGTTCAGTTGTTGTGCTTGTTGCGCAATCTTTTGCGACTGCTGGGCAACGATAGCTGGAAGATCCGGGTCGCTGGAAGAGGCACCATGGTGGGATCCATGGCCGGATCTTACTGTTACGACACAGGTAGTGGATCCGCTGGACCACCGCAAGTGGTGGTAGCGGCCACGCCAGGGAGCAGTATCTAAGTAGGTCCCAGTATTCACCAGAGCCCGCCACAAGGCAGGTTGGGCTTGCTGTGGCGGGAGTCCTACCAGGTCGCTACTCCTGGCATGTTTAGCTTGTGGCAGCAGCCGAGGCGCAGCAAGGTACCAAATCGTAAGACGAACTCTAAGTCAAGGTCAGGCCAACAGGTCAGGGCAGGCAACATAGATTCGTGGTCACGAACTTAGCATAAGGTCAGGAAACACGGAATAGACATGAACCCACTGGGAATGCTTTCTCAACAGGCTAGTGGCACTGAATATCCAGTGAGGACATTCCGGAAGTGGACACCATATATAGGGTCAGCTACCGGCAATCAACCAATTGGCAGAGCTCTGGCCCTTTAAACTTAAGAGAGCCGGCACGCGCCCGCCCTAAGGAGTGGGGATGTGCATACCAGCTGGAAGAAGAGCTGCGGGGAAGCAGAAGCGCGGTCGGGTAAGTTTAAATGTATAGGGGAGTGAGTGCACCTGCGGCCCGACATGCGGACCGTGGCGCCACTGGCCTCCGAAGCCAGGGGAACAGCAGGGACCCGAGTGCGCCTGCAGCCCGACTGGGGGGATGAGGGACCACTCGTAACACACAGGACATGGATTACTTGAACCATGTCCTGTGGTCTGATGAGAACAAGATAAACTTATTTGGTTCTGTTGTTGTCAAAAGTGTGTCATGGAAACCAGGTGAGGAGTAAAAAGACAAGTATGTCCTGCCTACAATCAAGCGTGGTGGTGGCAGTGTCATGGTTTGGGGCTGCATGAGTGTTGCTGGCTGTGGATAGCTAAAGTTCATTGAGATAACTATTAATGCCGACATGTACTGTGACAGACTGAAGCAGAGCATGATCCTCTCCATTAAGAAACTGAGCCGCAGGGCACTATTCCAACATAATCCCAAACACACTTTCAAAATGACCACTGCCTTGCTAAAGAAAATGAGGGTAAAGTACTGGACTGTCCAAGCATGTCTCCAGACCTAAATACTATTGAGCACTTTTGGGGCATCCTCAAACGGAAGATGGAGGAGTTCAAGGTCTCTAACATCCACTACCTCAGTTGAAGTGGATTCCAGTGGCTGCAACCTGTGAAGTTCTAGTTAACTCCATGCCCAAGAGATTTAAGGCTGTCCTGGAAAATAATGGTAACCACTAGAGATGGGCGAATCGATTCTAAACGTAGGGGGAATTTTGTTTGAATTTCAGGAAAACTTCAATTCGAACGAAGTCAAAGTTTGGGGTGATTCGCGGGAATGAAGCGTGTTTTTAATTGATAAAGTGGCTGCAAGCACATGGCGTTACATGGGGCAAAGAACTCTGGGAGGAAGAAAGGAGTAGCCTAAATGACATGTGTAGAGATGAAGCCAATCAGAGACCGGCGGGATTCTGTGACGTCACCGCACTATATACGCTCTCTGTGCCGCTGTAGCTGAGATCTCACACAAAAGAAAGAACTTTTATACAGCGATTTTTGGGAGGTGTCACAGCTTTTCTCAGAGACTGCTTCTCTTACGTTCTAATTTTGATTTTGTGGGGTATTGGAATTGAAGTCCAGTGTGCGTCCAATTCAGCTGCATATACATTTTAATGCTATCTGCTCAGTTTTGGAGCACATTAAATATCCAAGGGTTATCTAAGCCTGTTTTTGCTGTTGTATTCAGTTAAAGAAACAGTGTTTTTTTCAATCCAAATACCAGTTAATTTTTGGCAGCTCATTTCTTTTGCGCAATTTATATCCAAGGGCTACTTAAGCATGTTTGTGCTATTGTAGACAGTAAAAGAAAGGGTTTTTTTAAACGCCAAAGAACAAATTTTTGCCTGTAGAATAATTCATATCCGAAGGTTAATTAAGCCTTTTTCTGCTGTTGTAGTCAGTAAAATACACGTCATTTTAACACGCTACATAGTTGTTAATTTTTGCCAGCTCATTTCTTTTGCGCAATTTAGATCCAAGGGATAATTCTTTTTCTGCTGTTGTAGTCAGTAAAAGAAACGGTGTTTTTCAACGTCTAAGAAGAAATTTTGCCTGTGGCATAATTCATATCCAAAGGTTAATTAAGCTTTTTTCTACTGTTGTAGTCAGTAAAATACATATCGTTTTAACACGCCACATAGCTGTTAATTTTTGACAGCTCATTTCTTTTGCGCAATTTATATCCAAGGGTTAATTAAGTGTGTTTCTGCTGTTGTAGTCAGTAAAAGAAAGATTTTTTTTAAACGCCAAAGAAGAAATTTTGCCTGTAGCATAATTCATATCCGAAGGTTAATTAAGCCTGTTTGTGCTTTTATATTCAGTAAAATACACAGTATTTTAAACGGCACATACAAGTAAATTTTTTCCTGGCCCTTTGTGGAGCGCAATTTATTCCCAAAAAGGTTACCCAAGCTTGTTAGTGGATTCATTTGGAGTCAAATACAGGGTGTGTATTTATCATATACAGATATCTTCATTAAACAGAGTCTGTAAATTTTTGAACAAACAGTATGTCAGACAGAGAGGTGGCAGGCTCTTCACATGTGAGTGGCAGTGGCACAAACATTCCTGGAGCAGGCACAGGGGTGACTCGGGTACACAGCACAGTAAAGGGAAGTCGCAGCAGGGGTGACTCGGTGAGGCCAGAACTGCCAGTGTCATGTAGCGGCCGTGTGTTGATCAGCAACCTAAGGGTTCTTGATTGGTTGAGTAGGTCATCAACTTCATCTGACAACCCTAGCCAACAGTCGGTGGGTTCGTCAGATACAACTCTTAGTTGACATGGCCTGGGAACAGGTCAGTGCCCCTCAACTGTCCTCAACCCACCTCTGTCCCGTTCAGGTCCCTCAGCCAGAGAGCTAGTATGTGGTCTGGGCTCAGCGCCACTATACAGCGAGGACAAACAAAATTTTAGGACCCGTCAGCAGCTACTTGGCAACGAAGAGGTGGGGCAGACATCCCCTTCTTCTTGCAGTATTGATGTGGATAGTGGCATGGGAGGTTTTTTGGCGAGCGGCCAGCCTCTGCATACCAAGACCGTTGAGGAGGACCGCAGTGATGATCAAACACTCATGAAGTATAAACGTGGTGGTTTGAATTAATTTTCTGTGTTACACCAGTTTGTTCAAATGCACCGTATGGAACTTGAACTGAAGGAGACCATAACTATAGGGAATGTTTTAGGTGCTTATTTTGCATTCTGTGCCATTGTTGATTGAATTCAGTTCAAAACTGGAATGGGACAGAACAAAAAAGAAGCAAAAGTAAATGCTGCAAAACTGGCTTTGTATGAACTTCTTCAGTATGAAGAATGTGAATCGTATGTCAAATTACAGAAAGTAAAAATACTAAAAAAGTCTTCTGGAGGCCCTACCCTGTTACCCGTGGAACAAAATTTCATCCACACAATTTCAAGTGGTTTAAGAAGCAAGTTGATAAATGTTTATTTGTTCAAAGAACAGATAACACAGGTGATAAAGGAAAAGTTTGCTGAAAATATTATCCGGTGTCCAGATTTTGAAAACTGTGGAAATTCTTTAGCTGCATTTGTAATGGAAAAGGCTCCTCACACAACTGCCTCAAAGACTATAAAATAAATAATACTAATAATAATTTTTAGGGCCTATAGAGAAAGAGTTTCCTTCAGCCTCATCTGTCATATCCGTGTACCGTACTTCTTGCCTCCGTCCCTTGACCACGATCCTTGCAGGCTGTCCTGACCTTACACTTTTCCCTGACTCCGAGTTTGCCTTACGATTTTGTACCTCGCTACACCTTGGCTGTCACTGCAACCAAATCGTGTCAGGGGTAGCATCTAAAATATACTTTGAAAAACGCAAGCATAGGTGCACACTGAAAGGCAATAGCATACATCTAATACAAATAACAGTGGCACACTAAAAACTAAATGAGAATAAAGGTATATAGGAATATTGGAAATGCATTATGCTAAGGAAAAATATGAAACCTGGGACTCTTAGTTTACGTTTTTGATCAAAGATTGTATTAAGCTCACCCCCAAACGTCAAGGGGATCCAGAGCAGGTTGCAGTCTGAATTGACTCCTAGTGAGGTAGCTGTTCAGTGTAGGGATCACCTGCTTGGGATCCCCTTGGGCGTTTTGGGAGGTGAGCTTAATACAATCTTTTTATCAAAAACTGTAAAAATAAGAGTCCCAGGTTTTCATATTTTCCTTAGCAGTAATGCATTTCCAATATTCCTATAAACCTTTATGTCACATTTAGTTTTTAGTGTGCCGCTGTTATTTGTATTAGATGTATGCTATTGCCTTTCAGTGTGCACCTATGCTTGCGTTTTTCAAAGTATATTTTAGATGTGCACAGCCTTATTACGTTTTGTAGTCTATTTGAGAAATGGCAATCTCATTGGCTTGCTGCACTCAGCTGCCTCTTTTTAACCAGTGCAGGATAACCCAATTGCAAGTTCCTATCACTCCCTGTGAAGTTGCAGTCTGAATTGACTCCTAGTGAGGTAGCATGTTCAGTGTAGGGACTCACCTGCTCTGGGATCCCCTTGACGTTTTGGGAGGTGAGCTTAATACAATCTTTGATCAAAAACTGTAAACTAAGAGTCCCAGGTTTTCATATTTTCCTTAGCAGTAATGCATTTCCAATATTCCTATATACCTTTATGTCTCATTTAGTTTTTAGTGTGCCACTGTTATTTGTATTAGATGTCAGGGGTAGCGACCTGGTAGACTCCCACCGCAGCAAGTCCATCCCGCTTTGTGGTGGGCTCTGGTGAAAACCAGGACCTACTTAGACCCTGCTCCCTGGCGTGGCTATTGCCATCGCTTGCGGTGGTCCAGTGGATCCTATACCGCTGTCCGTGACAACATGAAGCAGTGGAATGACGTTATTCATCCCGTAGTCCCGGAGCATGACCTGGAGCTGTGTGTGACTTCATTCTCCCAGGGGAATACTCCTGTCCAATTGGATAATAATAATAATCTTTATTTATATAGCGCCAACATATTCCGCAGCACTTTACAATGTAGAGGGTATAATTACAGACAAAAGACAGACCTTACACAGTGAGAGTTACTTACAGATGAGACACAAGGTGTGAGGGCCGTGCTCACAAGAGCTTACAATCTATGAGGGTGCCTGGGGGAAACAAAGGGGGAGAAGTGCTAAGTTTACAATGGTCCAGCCATGTTTCATAAATAGGGGGTGGTTTACAAAAAAAAAATTGGGTGAACCTGCCACCATGACAGTACATCTATATACAGATAAGTGACTGTGATTGCCCTAGTGTAGGGAGTGAAAGAAATGTGTGTGATAGAAGGTGTGGGTTAGCAATTAGGGGTTTTGGTAGGCCTGCCTATGAAGATGTATTTTCAGGACACTCTTAAAACTGCGAAGGCTGGGTTTGTGCCTGATGGTACGTGGTAGGATGTTCCAGAGAACGGGTGCAGCACGTGCAAAATCTTGAAGATGGGCATGGGAGGTTCGGATGATTGTGGTCTGTAGGTTGATGTCCGTAGCTGAGCGGAGAGAGCGGGCAGGGTGGTAGACAGAGATGAGAGAGGAGATGTAAGGGGTGCAGCGCTGTGGAGAGCTTTATGGGTGAAAGTGATTAGTTTATTGCTTTTATTCTGTACTGGATGGGCAACCAGTGCAGTGACTGACACAGGGTAGAGGCATCAGTATAGCGGCTGGAGAGTAAGACACGCCTGGCTGCTGCATTCAGGACAGATTGGAGAGGGAAGAGTTTGCAGAGTGGGAGACCGATAAGCAGGGAGTTACAGTAGTCAAAATGAGAAAGAATAAGAGCGACAATGAGGGATTGAGTTGTTTCGATAGTGAGAAAAGGACGGATTCTGGAGATGTTCTTGAGATGCAGGTGACAGGAGTGGGCAAGGGATTGGATATATGAGTTGAAGGACAGATCGGAATCTAGTATAACCCCAAAACAGCGGGCCTGCTGCCTAGGTGTTATGGTGGTGACACACACTGAGAGAGAAATAACAGATGGGGGTTTGTTAGTAGATGGGGGAAAAACAAGAAGTTCAGTTTTAGTGAGGTTTAGTTGGAGATAGAGAGAGGACATGATGTCAAAGACGGAGGACAGACAGTCACTGGTGTTTTGTAGCAGGGCGGTAGTGAGGTCTCGGGAGGAGGTGTATAATTGGGTGTCATCAGCATAGAGATGGTACTGGAAGCCAAGTCTACTGATGGCTTGGCCAATGGGGGCTGCAAAGATTGAGAAGAGGAGTGGACCAAGAACTGACACCTGATGGACCCCAACAGCAAGAGGGAGAGGAGAAGAAGTAGAACCTGCAAATGAGACACTGAAGAAGCGGTCAGAGAGGTAGGAAGAGAACAATAGAGAGCCGTGTCCTGGATCCCAATAGCACGGAGCATGCTGAGGAGAAGACGGTGATCAACAGTGTTAAAATTTGTTGCAGAGAGATCCAGCAGAAACCAAAACGAGTATTTACCCTGAGTTTAGCATTGTGGAGATCGTTAGAGACTTTAACTAGAGCAGTTTCTGTGGAGTGTAAGGTGCGGAAACATGTTGCAAAGGATCGAGAAGAGAATTATCGAGAGATAACGGATTAAACGGGGAGTAAAACCAAGGTTCCATGGAGTTTAGAAAATGAAGGGCAGGTTAGAGACTGGTCAGTAGTTGGCCAGGGCGGGCCCCAAAGTGGGCTTTTTTTAGTAAAGGGTTGATAGTAGCCTGTTTAAAAGGAGGATGGGAAGATCCAGTGGGAGAGAGGGGTTGAAGATTGCAGTAAGGTGAGAGAGGTAGCTGGAGAAATAGACTGGACAAGGTGGGAGGGAAATGGGGGTCACTAGAGCAGGTGGTGGGGTGAGCAGACCGGAGAAGCCTGAATACTTCTTTTTCTGTCGTTGGGTCAAGAGCTGAGAGCAGACTAGAGGACGTGCGGGGAGGGACGGGATGGGTTCTGCTTGGGTTTTGAGATGAGATGTTATGCCGGATACTGTCAATTTTGACTTTGAAGTGAGTGGTCAGGTCTTCAGCACGGAGATCAGTGACCGGGGCGTGAGCTTTGGGCCTGAGGAGGGAGTGAAAGGTGTCGAACAGGCGTTTTGGATTGTTGTGTAATGTGGAGATGAGGGAGGTGAAATATTTTTGTTTGGCACTGTGAAGGGCAGTGTGGTAAGTTCTGAGCATGAATTTATAGTGGAGAAAGTCTGCAGGTAGCTTTGACTTTCTCCATAGACGCTCCGCGCCCCCTGGGAAAAAGCGATGCAGGGTGGCGAGTCTGAGGGTGGGGCCAGGCTGCGGGCGTCTGACTCTGGTGGTGTGTTGTGTGAATGGTGCCAACATGTCCAGGGTGGATGAGAGTGTTTCATTGTAACATTTAACAGCCAGGTCAGGGCAGATGAGGGAGGAGATTGGGGGCAGGGAGGACTGTATGGTGAGTGTGAGTTCCTGGGTGTTAATGGAGCGGAGGTTTCTGAAAGGATGGGCGGGCAGGTGTGTCCAGAGAGGTCTGCGAAATATGGATAGTGAAAGAGATGAGGTTATGATCAGAGAAAGCATAAGGAGAATTAGTGAGGTTAGAAATTGATGAGAGACGACAGAAAACCAGATCAAGAGAGTTCCCCTCCTTGGGGGAGGGAGAGTCAGTAAACTGCGAGAGGCCGAGAGAAGAGGTTAGTGAAAGAAACTGAGAGGCTGAAGGAGACATGGGGTCGTCAATGGGGATGTTGAAATCACCCATGATGAGAGTGAGTATTTCAGTAGAGATGAAATAAGGGAGCCAGGCGGCAAAATGATCCAGAAACTGGTGGGGTGAGCCGGGGGGTCTGTACACAACCGCGACTCTGATAGAAAACGGGCGGAAGAGTCTGAGGGTGTGGACCTCAAAGGAAGGGAAAGTGAGGGAGGGTACAGGAGGAATTACCTGGTAAGTGTAGTGTGGAGAGAGAAGTGTGTCAACTACACCACCCGGCCTGTTCTCCAGTCTGGGGGGTGTGGGTGAAGTGTAGGACGCCATAGGTGAGGGCAGGAAGGGAAGCGGTGTCAGAGTGCTGGAGCCATGTTTCCGTGAGACCTAGGTGGTTGAGGGAGTGAGAAAGAAACAGGTCATGAACAGCAGTGAGTTTGTTGCCAACAGATCGGGCGTTCCACAGAGCACAATTAAAAGGGGCAGAAAAAGAAGTACAGTGAATAGCAAGCAGGTTAGCAGGGTTTCTATGGGAGGCAGAGGAGAAGGTGGGATGAGCAGTAAAGTAAGATGGGCCGGGGTTAGGAGAGATGCCCCCTGCAGCGAGAAGCAGGAGAATGAAAAGCGACAGCAGATGGTTAAGTAATGTGTATAAGCGGCGCTTGTTTGGCACTATGTGAACAGGTGATTTGTGGTAGTTGAAAAGGGAGAACAGTGTGTGGGATGTATACATGGGTGAGGGGAGAAGAGAAGCACTGATATGAATAGAATTGTCAGGGGCTGAGACTGGATGGTACAGTAGGAGGGAGATGGCTACAAGGTAGACAGCAAGAGTGAGCATAGTGAATGAGGTGTGGGGTGTAAAGATCAGGTGCTCACAAAAAAGTGATCCTCATGGCCCTCTTAAGCCCACTTCTGTCCCATTTCAGTCCTATTTCTTAAAATCACTTACAATCTATCACTTTCAAATCAAGCAGTTTCAAATCATGCACTGATATAGATGCATGATTGACCGACGGTCAGATTGACCTCAGCTCTCAAAGTTATGGGGTGCTTTCTGCAGCTCAATTAGTATCATCTGGGAACTTAGGTGTCGTAAATGGGTGGAATTACAAATGGCCCTTCACAGAAAACAGACTTCAATGTAAGGTTTGGGATCGAATGGCTGGATAAAATAAACACAGGGTAAATTAAGGAATACTGGGCTGGGTTTGCTATCTCTTCACTCAAGTAACATTCAAATATCATTGATAATCAATCGAAATTGCAGTGGCGGTTGCGGAGGTTATGCTAGTTCACACAACCGTACATTCAAATATACAATATAATCAATCGAATTTTTGCAGTGGAGTTGCTGAGGGTTGGAGTTCACCAACGTTAAATCTATCATCTTTTAAAATTTGAGTTTCTAATTCATGCAACTAATATAGATGCTGATTACCGTCGGTCAGATGGGACCTCAGCTTCTCAAAAGTTATAGGGTGCTTTGATGATGATCCAAAAAATTGTTAATGGCATTTTCTGTCAGCAATTTCCCGATGTTCATAAATTTACCCCTGTTTAATTTATGTTATTACTGTTCATCAATTTCCACCTGTTCAATTATTTCCCCTGTTATGATATTTATTTCCTGTTCATCATTTTCCCCTGTTCATAAATTCTTCCCTGTTTCTGGTAATATATTTTATTCTGTTCATCAATTTCCCCTGTTCATCAGTTCCGGGTTAGGAACGTGTGTACCGGACCCTTTTGCTAGTTTACCTGACCTGATTCTGCCGCTGCACGGACTGTTGGCCTCGAACTTGTTACGAGTTTCGTCTTACGATTCGGTACCTGGCTTGCCCCTCGGCTGCCACGCAAGCTAGCTCGTAGAGGGATAGTGCACCTGGTCGGGAGGATTCCCGGCCGTAGAGAACGTCCATACTGCCTTGCGCCGCGAGGCTCTGGGTGACAACACGGGACCTACTTAGAACCCGGAATTCAAATATGGAGGGTAAGGACCAGTTAAGCGAATAAAAAAAAACCACATTGGTATGAGTAAAATCAGGCAAGTTTTTATTGACAAAATTCATTTAAAAAGGATATAAGTGGTGTGTCACCGCTTCATGTTCATGGGGAAAGCACTTAAAAAACATGCAAACATACTAAGGAAAAAAGACCGAAGCGTTTCGGGATGACAGTCCTTAGTCTTGTTCTTTACTCAAAACATTGATTATTGTTTATATGAGGTAGTTGGTTACATGACCAATGAAAGGCCTCACCTCATGAACATACAATACAAACAGTGAAACTGGTTTTAATACCTTTTTACAAAAGGAGAGTTGCGCTAAAGAATTTTTTACATGTTCTTTTTGACATTAATATTTATTCTATTGGTGGATGTATACCATGGAATAAAACATTTCAATAGTTGGAGGGAAATATATGTAGATTATGAAGTCCTGCAGGTACTCGGGTTCTTATTTTAAAATCCACATGAAATTCCGGGATTATAAGCAGCGATGCCTAGTCTCCTCCTCTTGGTGGGAGCAACACTTTTTCTATGGCACCAAATACGCTTAAAAGGTGCGAAAGATTGCTCTATGCACTCCCTGAAATGCTTAGTAAAAACTGGGACCATTTTAAAAATCTTTTTATTTGCCGGTCTGACAGGGGTCTTCTTATTCTTATTTTTTAATCTGACCTGTAGTGGACCCTACATACTGCACTAGTAGCATGTAAACATGTTATGAGATAGAATATAAATTGCTATTGCAATTCACATAGTCTTTTAATATAATAATCTTTTTATTGGTTAATCATATGTGAAAAAATTTGTCTTTTGTTTTGTGTGCATACTTGCATTGCCGTGCAGCGAGTGTGACCACAATTCAAAAAATCCCGATACACCAAGCCAATTGTCCTTGTGAACAATTAAGGTTTATCAAAGATGCGCTTGGGACAGAAGTGATCCTAGGGTGGGGGGTTTTTGGAAATGAAGACGTAAATTATGTTGCAGCAAATTTTGTATGGTGTGAATTCAACATATAAAACGGATAAATGTGTTTTGGGTAATCCCCCCAATAATTATTACTATACTCCCATACTGCTGATAAAAATTGTTGAAAAGTGTAATTATATCATGTCTTTATGGTATATTTAGCTTATCTGATAAAAGAGAGGATCTGTCTACATTTTAACTCTATGTTGTGCTTTTTTATATTTCGTGTTGGAAATAAGCGCGTTGTTTTATTTGACAATACATCTTTTTCAGCGCCAACATAAACTCAGCTTTATTTGAGCAATTTCTGTTAGTTGCGTACATCTTTCTCCGTAAGGGATATTATTTAGGCACATGTTTAGGATGCGCATGAATGGCCCAAAAGCAGTTAAAAAATTTCGAGCGGATTTGGATTATCTATAAGTGAAAACGTGGATGGGACTAGTCAGTTTTGACCCCACTACTGGTTACATACCAAACATTGAAATAACGTGTCCTTTCCATTGCGAGGGTTCTGAATTTTATGATTCATGGAGTTGGTCCTTTGTCAGGAAAACAAAAAACTCCATGGCTTAGCTCCGTCCCCACCACACCATTAGAAGGTCATCAATGTACCTTCATACCAGATGATGTGTGGGGGGAGAAGGAACACAGTCTGATAAGAGAAATTTTACTTCCTGCACAGACATGAAAATGCCTGCCAGGGAAGGGGAGAATCGGGCTCCCATAGAGGATCCCCTATTTTGTAAAAAATAGTGACATCAAACATTAAAAATAATTATGTTGTTATAGTATTTCCTGATATACACTTATGTATTCCCGCTTTCACAGATGAAAATTCGCTATATTTATCCAAATGATAGGCTAGGCAGGATAGGCTTACAATACTGTTTTGTATTGTATGTTCATGGAGGTAGTATGACTTTATTTGAGTCATGTGACCAGCAACCTCCATTGTAAAAAAACTAGTATCAGTTGTTTTGAGTAAAGAGACCCAAGACTAAGGACGTTATCCGAAACGCGTCAGTCTTTTTTTTAGGATGTTTGATGTTTTATGTGTTTTTTCATTGAAATGAAGACATGTGTCACCCTCTTGATCCTTTTTTAAATGAATTTTTCTTTCAATAAATCTTGCCGATTTTAATCATTACCATATTTGGCGTTTTTCAGCCTGAGATGGTTACCTGGTATTTGAATTCTGTGTTATCGGATGTGGCTCCACCCTGAGTCCGTTCTCCCGAGGAGGACCTGGTTCCACAGGACAAAAATGATGGTTGAGCTGGATTGTTTGTAATTGGGCGTTCTTACTTTGAACAGTCCCTGGCGCGGCTGCTTGACACCACTTTTGGTGGTCCAGAGGGCCACAAAACCTTGTTGTTACATTGGCAGAAAGTGAATGCCATAGTTTCCTGGCCAGTTCTTCCACCACTTTGAAATGGGATGGGATGCAGTAGTACCAAAAACTTTTACAGTGAGCACGGTCAGTTATGCACTTAGCGGATGGCATGAATGCATACTGATGTTCTTTGGCAATCGGTATCGGTGAACATACTGCAGGCTACTTGAGTGCGAGGTGCAGGAGGTATTGGACCGGTTAGATGTTGGAAAAAAAAAAAATAAAAAAAACGGGGGGAGTTGTCTCGGCAGAGTGGTGAAAGCTTTTGACTGCCTGAAATGGAGGCGTGTGCAATTGGTGCTGCAGATGTCTTGGGACAGGTGGCACCACCACTTTGAATCCACGTTATGGTGACACTGCATATGTTGTTGCAGGGACGTGGTAGCCAAAATTAGGGTCCCTGGTCAAAGCTTTTACATTTCTGCCCTACAAGATTGATTGACATATTCGCCATGTTCGCCTCCTTGGTGTATTAGCAAATAACATGCATTACCACCGAGTAGGGGATTTTACCACCCCAAAGCGCTGCATCTGAATGACTTGTTACCGCTGCATGAATTTTCGGGTGAGCCGCTTGTGCCGCTAAGTCTCTGGGTCTGAACAAAGTGGGTGGTTCTAAATCATTGCCGTTTGGCTCCAACCGACGCACCTTGCTGCACCCTGCTGACTCCGGCCTCCACTACGCACTTAAGGGTGCGCCATGCTGACAGATTGTGCACTCTCTTCTCCACTGATAATGATGAACACCTTGTTACACTGTTGGTCTGGGTCAGTCTCATAGCATCACATGGCTTTCAAAACCAACCGGTATGATGATTCACACCCTATCTCTTACATCTACGGCCCAGACATTAAACTCTCTATGTCCAAGTTTCCCAGATTGGTATGTCTTCCAAAATACTCCTTCTTCTCGCCCGTCTCCTAAAATTTAATTTAGAGAAAATGGAAAATGCATCCTGGGCCAGGGACAATGGTAGCGAGGGTAGGGTGACCGCGTAGGGTGCCCTCTTCATTCCCCGGGAGGAAAAGGGGGCACAAGAGGCATGGTAGTGGGCTGAATATTTCATTTGGGGGCACTTTTTTGCCGTGTTTAACTAGGGCACCAGAATACCTTGTCCCTGACTTGACTTGCTTCACCGGCTCCCAAGCAGTATTCGACTACATCGTTTAGTGTTTGGTAGTCCACCCCGTACGCTCCTCAACGGTTTTTTTTGTCAATGTAAAGCCATGTCCGCTCGCAACATAACCCCCTTTGCAAAAACTCTCTCATAACTATTTCACCCGCTTCTGCAAGATGCAGCGGGGATGTCTTCCCCAACTCTTTGTTGCCACTGTTTTCAAATAGTTGGACTCACTATTATAGTGGTGCGAGGCCACAGCACATAGTAGTTATCTGGCTGTGGTGAAGCGATCAGGACCAGAGGCTGGGTTGGAGGGACAAGGTGAAGCGGACCTTCACCTAGCTCTGGGCCATGCCAACTAGGGGTTGTGTGTGTCAAAAACCACCGACTTTGGTGGGGTTGTCAGATGTCTATCTGGGAGAAGGAGGAAAGTTATGAAATATTGTGTGTGGTCAGTACAATGGCCGGTAGTTGACCACGGATGCTTGTGGCCTCGCAGGGTGACTCCTGCTGTGGACGTCCCCTTACTGTGACTGCGATCTGTGGCGGGCTCCTGGTACATACTTTGGTTGTTCTTTGACGCCTGCGTAGGAATCTTAGCCTCAGCTCGTTTATTTCCAGCTGGTGTCATTAACGTTACTTGACAGGCTGCATTCCCCACTTCAGCTTTTATGGTCAGTTTTGCCCCTGTTAGTGCCAGGGGAATTAGAAGGCCTGAAGAGATTCTAAGAGCGGCGGCAGTTCATGTGAGTTGGCATACTAAAACACGGCATTGTTATTAAGACCAAACCATAGCTCACTTCTGCATATTTTTAGCATGGCACAATGGTTCTACAGCACCTTCTGGGTCTGTGATCGCCGGAAAAATAAGCTGTTGTATTTTTATAACATGATTTGTCCGAAAAGAGTTAATTTGGAAATATGAAAATGAAACGGATTCTTGGCGGGGAGGAGAAAAAGGAAAAAAGGAATCATTCGGCGTAAGGTGAAAAGCGTCCGGCGAACGAATTTTTGAGAAGAATTTAGCCTTCTTAGTAACCACACAAAACATTGATACTTTGGGCACAATTTCTCCATTTTCACATAGGGGTGTATTCACTTGTGTTGAGTTATTTTGAGGGCACACCAAATTTACACTGTTATACACTTTGGGCGACATGTATGAACGGGCTTTTTGCCCGATTTCTGGCGTATACTGCGGATGCGATGTTAGACGCAGAGTTCGCCACTTTCAGCTGCGCCTCATATGAAGGGGCCGCAATGGGAGCTGGTTAGTGGGGCGCTTGTAGGCGTTCGGGGAGGGACGCGAGCGGGAGCGCTCCGAAATCGAGGAATGAACGATAGGGAGTCAGCAAAGTGAGGCGCCATTGCAGCGTCGGAAGCAGCTACGTCAGTCAGTCCTGTTTGATTCTTGTCTAAATGCTCCGGCGGGGGGAGGTTGATGTGAAGCTGGAGGAACGGAAATGAGAGGAAATAACATAAGTAGATAGTCTCGCTGATTCAAAAGAAAAATTCCTTATAAAAACAATAATCTTAACTAGATATGCATTTAAATTTATTATCCTTTATTTTTAATAATGGCTGGGCCTACCTACTTTGTAGCCACTATACATATATGCATATGTTTATGTAAAAAAGTAACACGGTGGTGTATATCAGTACCTAAAATACAAAAGCAAGTGGACTAGTTAAGCTAATCTCAGGCAAAATGACATGTGTACCATATACCTATTTAGCAGGGAAGATGTTCCCCCATAAAGAGGGAGGAAAATGTGGTCAAAATGTGGTCAAAAAACTATCGGTTCTGGAAGACCTCTTGTCACAGTAGGTCTCCGTTTGCCCCAATTGGGTCCAGTATATACCATATATATAGAAATAAGCACTATCGCTATTCAACTATTACTAGTCCATATCCAGGATAGAAACACTCGCCCGAAGATAAATGGGGCGACCCCACCTCTCGGCGGACTCACCCTAACTAACTAAAATTATATTTATACAGTAACATACATAAAGAACACAGTCATAAGTTCCCGACTCGTTTCCAGATATGGTTCATCAGGGGGATAAATAATTATATCATCATGTGATGAGTGATGATGATGGTCCAAGTGATGGCATGATGGAGGCCATAATTAAGTTGCAGACTGCTATATCACTTATATACCACCCCATAGTATAACCAAATAAAATTATCAGCCAATCAAATGCAACCTTACTCACAAAATTGATACAGGGAGTAAGTCCTGGCACATGATCCAATAGAGCAAAACATAGATCGACAAACACCACATGTTCCGGGCGCTCCCGTTCCACCAAAAAAAGGAATATGTGACAAACCGGAAAGCTGGCAAAACCGGGAAAAGTAATTCACTTCAGACTTGGCCCCAAAATTGGAACTAGACCTGGCCTAAAATGAGTTGCAACCGCCGCACGCGCCAAGGTACCTGCAGCGCACTAGCAAAACCAGTGCACACGCGCCCAATAGACAAGGGCCGCATCGGGGCGCCCCCAATATACAGCATAATACGTTGGACACAATAGAATAATGGGTGTCCCATGTTAACAGGGGCTTATCATCACAGGCTCAATTTCGAGTAATCAAGGTTACGTTTTAAATAATCCAATGGAATATAAACTACCAATAGTTAAGGGCTAAGTAAAAATTTTAAGTTGAATGGGCAGTTTAAGACAAAAAGTTAGAAATATTATCATACTTGACCCAGTATTGATATAAAGAGACTATACCAAACACTTGGTAATGATATATTCTCAACTTGATACCCTTATCAACTTAATCCAAAATTACAGAAAAGGACTTAAAAAAACTAAACAATATAATAATAAACAAAAACTGAAATTATGAAAAATATTAGAAAAACAGCCAAATTGCTGGTTTTCGTTTAAGACCTCAGGGGTCATAGTATGTTATCTGAAATCACTCCGGTTTCTTTTTTAAGCTGTCTTTAGCACCAATCACCCATCGAGGTGATTTCCTCTCGACCTCAATCGATCGAAAATTTCAGGTGTGTTGGATTATTAGTATGGACATTCCCATTCAAGGTTCGAGCTATAGGTGTATCTCCTCCTTATCCTAAATTGTCCCTAGAATGTCGCCATACTCGTCTTCTAAATTGTCTCTTAGCTTTCCAATTACCTAACGGCATGTTCAACTGCCATAAATAAATGACTCCTTCAATCTTACAGTTGGATATTAAAATCTCTCTTCAACAAATATTTTTTTTTTTTTTTTTTTTTTTAAAAATTATTATCACCAGAATCTGATTTAAAATCAGTGAAAGTCTTTGTTATGTCAATATAACTGGACATGCCACACAGTTGTCCCCAATCAGGAAAGGTTCCTTAGTGGTTGTCGATCCAACCAGGGTCACTGTTTTTTAGGTTGGTCTATATATACTTATGCATCAGGTCTATCCTCAAATGATCTTCCTTTCCTGATGTAATCTGAGGATAAATCTGGGAGGGACTTCTTTTATTTCCTGGATTGACCTCAAGATTACCCCAGTATCTGGAAAATTCAGTCTCTCGCTTATTCGTGGCCCTGATGAAAGTTTGCCACGATCTACATAGTTTGTTGTGTGGGTGGGAACTTGCTGTTCTGTCCACACCATTGAGCTGTCTCGATACTTTCACTTTCATGCTGCCTTGACAAATTCACTCAAATCAATGACTTTTCGGGATAACCCCGATCCACAAACCGTTTTTTATGGTAACTTGACTTGGAACAAATTGTCCTCCTTTCTGGGCGCAGTTTCTCCGAAACTCGGAGGAAAGAACTGCCTTTTGTATACCTTTTTAAGGGTCTAGCGGGATGGTAACTCTACACTGGAAGGAGGAACTATTTGTAGCGGTTTTGGTTTTTCGAAAGGTTTTTTGTATGTAGATTGCAAGATTTATCTTTAATGATATAAAGAGAGATCCATAAATGAAAGCACACGTCCATCAATAGCTGAAGTGGAACAATTTCATGGCTTAAATTATTAATATTGAGATTTATCAAATAAGTACTCAAACGCCTCTGTGTCCATTCCTACAAATTAGGATATCGTCATGTCAGTTATACTACCCCAAACAGGATAGTTATCCGTTTCGGGGTAGGTCATTGTCACTAAAAACTATGGTAGACTCCCACCCAGCCAAGGGTAATAAATTTGTGTACGTGGGAGCACACGGGCTTCCCCCCATAGCTGTTACCCCTGAAGCTTGGTGAAGTCTTACCAGTTACAAAATGAAAAAAATTGTGTTCAAGTCGAAAACGAAGCAGCTTGTTAGGACAAGTTGATTTTGCTATCTATGATTGTTTACCCATAACATAGAGTGGAATACTCAACAGCACGCACCCCACAATCAATGCGGGATGCTGCTATAGAGAGGCCTTTACTTTCATTGGTGGTGAGCTTAGTGTGTCCTCAAATCGTCAAAGTCCTTCCCATTTCTCAACAAATCAGGAGTGTCCTTGATGTATGACGGCAAGCATACACAATTTTTTCAGGATGTATCAATTTAAAATGCTGGACCTTTCTGAGAATGGCATCCACCACCTGACACTATTGGGGTCCTTTTAATGGATCATTACCCTCTTATTATCTTAGGTAGGGCATATAAACAAGTGATAACGGATGTTTTGGCATCATAAATTTACTCTCATTAGCTGAGATCAACCCTCTTGTTTTCAAGGGCCGGTATCACATAATTTTTCTAGCTCCTGACGAAGGCAGTTTGTAGGATTCACATGTGAGAATAGAATAGCATTGAGCGATCCTTCAAAATATCGCTTCATTGATAATATACTTAGACTGATCCAACACTACTAGATTCCGCCCTTTATCCGAATGGTTACAGATAATGGTCATATTTTCGAGATTCATCATGTGCTTAAGTTGGGAATACGTAAGATTATGTTTAGTGTACCCCCACACTCATTTTTCCAAGTCCTGGGACTGACTAAGCTTTTAAAAAACATGTCAATCTCTGGAGTTTGTATTAGCTGGAGGCTTTACTTATACTCTTAGGTCTCAGCTGTGCTATTTGTCCTCGTCTCCATGTCACGATAAAAATCGCAAGTAATCTAATGTCCAGGCATAATCCTTACGAGAAATCAACACCCAATGTCTCTTGCTCTAAGGATTGGAGTCCCGATTTCTAAATGAAATTTATGCCTATTGTGGACGGCTAACAAAAAGATGAATATCCTTTACCCAATCAAAAAGGGGACCTAAACCTAACAGATGGAAAACAAAATTAGAACTTTTAGCCCAACACCGATATTTCCAACTATGTAAGTGATCTATTTGAAAGATTGATAAATCTGACAGGAGTCATTTATTTTTTTTGTTCTCCGCCTCTTCTAGGTGGAACATTCCTCTTCTGTTCCTCTAAAAATAAGACGCACAGAGGGAGGATGGAGACACATAAATATATCGCTGTGGGATGTATTTCCATCTTCCTCTCCCTTTTGGTCTTCCTCTCCTTGATTTTTTGTACTAAATGGATTTCCAGTTTCTGATGATCTCAATAGATGAGAAGAAATATTAATCGTTTTCCCCTCTTGTATCGTTTGTTCTATCATAACAATATGGGAAATAGGCATTCACTCTTTTTATCTTTGAATTCTGTAGGTCTTTTATATATTGTTTGTTGTTTTTATTTTTAAGAGCACTTTGATTATTTTTTCAATATTGCTCTGAAGTATACGTATTTATTACACGCCTAACAAGTCAGGGTGCAGTTTTAATATTTGAGTGTTTGATCAATTTTTTCCTTGCAGTTTTTTGGTTATTTTGAAAGTTTCTAAAGTGGAGTTTTCTTCCTCTAATAATATATGATCAAAGTTATGGACAGCTCTAATGCAGGCCTTTTAATTTTAGCTAAAAAATGCACCGAACCACTATAAGCAATTGGTAACTATATTCATCTATGTCCTCTAGGGACGATGTTGGGCCTGGAATATAGCTCTACAGAGACTGAGTCTACCACAGGATCTAATGTTATCTTTATATGCTATCAACAATTCTTTTAAATGATACTTTGAATCAATAGTGCTATCGGGGGAGGAAAATCATTCACTATCCAAAAAAATATCTTTCAGGAAAGGAAACGAGCCATTGAGCGGATAGACTGGTGCATAGTTTATATAGTCCACCTAAAAATACAGGGGGACCTGGTTGGATCGAACAACCACTAGGTACCTTTCAGGTTGTGGGGACATCTGTGTGGCTTGTCCATTTATTGAGCGTCAAAGACTTTCACTGATTTTAAATCAGATCGTACATTTGTGAGAGTGATGTTTCAAACTGTAAGAGGGTGTAAGGAGTCATTATTTTATGAGTTTGTTACTTGCCGTTAGGATTGTTGGAAAGAACTAAGAGACAATTTTTGAAACGAGTGTTGGCGTGGCGAGCATCTAGGGGACATTAGGCATAAGAGAGATAACCAATAGCTCGACATGTATGTGAAGTTTTGAATAATGATCCAACACACTGAAATTTTCGATCATTGTGGTCGTGGAGGAAATCACCTCGTGGGGGTGATTTGATTGGGATTCAAGATGTTAAAAAGAAGAAACGAGTGGAATTTTCAGATTACATACTATGACCCGATGGTCTTAACGGGAAAAAACTGGAATTTGGCTTGTTTTTTATAATTATTTTTTCATAATTTCATTTTTTTGTTTTTTTTTGTTTTGTTTTTTTTTTGGTCCTTTTCTTTGGAATTCCGTTGATAGGGTATTCAGTTGAGAATATCATACCATGTGTTGGGTTTTTGAATAATCTCATTTATTATCAATACTGTCAGAGTATATATTAATTTCTATTCCTGTTTTTGCTTACTGCCCATCAACTTTATTTTACTTAGCTTTTACTATTGGTTGTTATATCTCCATTGGATTATTAAAGTAACCTTGTTGTACTCAGATATTGAGTCCTGATGATTATAGCATCCTGTTACCTTGGGGTCACCATTATGCTTTTGTGTCCAACGTATTATCTGTAGAGTTGGGGCAGCACGAGTGCGCCCTTGTCCTATGGGGCGCGTGTTGCACTGGTTGCTAGTTGCGCGGCGGGGACAGGGCAGCGCGTTTTGAAATCGTTTCGCCAGTTAGTTCCTTTTTGGGGCGCACGTGCGAAGTGTGAATACTTTCGTTTTTTTGCCACTTCCGGTTAGTCACTTCCGGTTAGTCACTTTCGGTTTGGCGGAACGGAAACGGGAGGCGGCGCGGTAACTTGTGGTGGTTTGGCGTCTTTGATTGACTATGAGCATGTGCAAGGACTTTACTCCTGTATCATTGGTGAAGTAAAGTGGCTTTGGCATGGGCTGAGTACTGAGAGTTTATTTGGGTTGACATAGGGGGTGGGGGTATATATGTGATATACTGTCTGGCACTTTATCTTATGCCTCATCATGCCATCACTTGGACCATCATCAATCTCTCATCAAGATGTAATAATTATTATCCCCTGATGAACCATATCTTGGTGCAAATCGCGTCGGGACCTTAAGTCTGTGTTCTTTGTTGTTACTGTATCATTATAAATTTAGTTAGTTTGGGTGAGTCGCCGAGGAGGGGGGGGGGGAGGGTGGGGTCGCCCTTTTCGGGGCGAGTGATCTATCTGGATAGGACTAGTATCGTGATACGATAGTGCTTTTTCTATTATATGGTATATACTGGCCAATGGGGGGGCAACGGAGTTACTGTGACAAGTCTTCAGAACGTGAGTTTTTGACCACATTTTTGACCACATTTTCCTCCCTTTAATGGGGGAACTTCTCCTGCAAATAGGTATTGGTACAAGTCTTTTTTGCTGTGATTAGCTAGACATTGTCACTTGCTTTTGTATTTAGGTACTGATATACACCGGGTACTTTATACATATACAGTTGCATATTTGTATAGTGGCTACATGTGTGAGGCCAGCCATTTTTATATATAAAGGATAATTATTTTAATGCATATCTATTAAAGATTATTGTTTTAGGAATTTTTCTTTTGATCTGTGAGACGGTTTTCTATATTCCTATTATTATCTCTTTTTTCCATGAGTTGGAAACATAGAAGATCGCAACAGAAATCTCGGCGCTCAGCTCCGTGCGGCATAGAGTATAAATCCAAAAAAATCGCCTTTATAAAGACATAAAACATTCTCAGAAAAAGAGCTCAAACCTAAAAAAAAAAAAATAATAATAATAAAAAATCACTTTCCAAAAATCTAGAACGACGCAATATCAGGAATTAGGATATTGGAAATTGCCAGGAAATACAGTAATTCAAATTCTGTAAGCGCTTCTCATTGGTCGGCATAAACCAGCCAATCAGAATAGGAGCGACAGTGAACCATTAAAACCTATGGAGAACTATTGACCAATCAAAATCAAAGGGGGAAAACCCGATTCAAAATACAGTAAAAATACAGAAATTGCTGATTGGTTGAGCTAGGGCGGGGGGCTTGGCTATCCAGCCAATCAGAGTGCTAGCTACTTGTCCCCATTGTAGTTTTATGGAGAATCGGCGCAATGCAATCTGCTTTTTTACTGTATTTTGAACTGTCCGCCTTTGATTTTGATTGGTTCTAACTTCTCCATAGGTTATAATGGGTCCCTGTCGCTCCTATTCTGATTGGCCAGGATTGCCAAGCCCCTGCTATCTCAACCAATCAGCTCTTTTATGCATTTTTACTGTATTTTGAAAATTTCTCCATAGGTTATAATGGTTCACTGTCACTCCTATTCTGATTGGTTGGCTTCTGCCGACCAATGAGAATAGCTTACAGAATTTGAATTTATATTTCCCGGCAATTTCCAATATCCAAATTCCCGATATAGCGCTGTTCTAGATTTTTGGAAAGTGATTTTATTTTTGTATTTTTTTAGTAGGTTTCAGCTCTTTTTTCAGAGAATGTTTGAAGCCTTTATAAAGGCGATTTTTTTATTCATACTCCGCATGGACATGTTTTATGATTTCTCGCTGTTTTCCAGCCTGTCTCGAATCGGAATAGATGTTCGGAGCAGCCCCGCACTGCGCCTAAGTCCCGCACTGCGCCCCACACACTGGCGAGGCGCGGCAGACTTTACACCGCTTGTATGATCGCACTACCTCAGGCGGCGAATCTTAGGCACAGTCCCGCACTGCGCCTAAGTCCCGCACTGTGCCTCACACACTGGCGAGGCGCGGGGACTTTACATGATATGTATGAGCGCGCCCCGGCGCCGACATAAATCAGGCGCAGATTTCGCCGGTAAACTGGCGGAAAGGTGTGCTCCGACACGGCGAGAATCATATATGTCGCCCTTTATGTCAAAGTGTCATATCTTTAGCGTTGTCGCATGAAAAGATATAAAACAATATTTACAAAAATGTGAGGGGTATACTCACTTTTGTGAAAAACTGTATACAGCCATCAGTAAGGGAAGTGTACAGATCACTCATGCAGACAAGAAATTCTGTGCAAAGTTCAATGGTACCACTGCTGGCATCACTATTGTTTTTACATCAACAAGACATTTTTTAGTATGAAAGGAAAAACACATTGAGGCAAATTGTGGGAGCACACACTGGAGACAACACTGGAGAGTAGAAAGAACATCAAAGACACCACAAGCATTAAAACATGAGGGTTACCCCACCATGTTCTTTACTATTTCTCTTATTTTAAGATTTAATTCCTGAATGAGAGATAAGAGAAAACTACAAAACCTTAGTAAAAGTATTTGTTGTTGATGAGATCACATGGAAAAACCCTAGGGCTTACTTAAAAGAATATACTATTCTGAACCTTGACTTCTTATTTCAGAATCTTAATATAATAAGCCAGACTTTATATCTCTGATTTTTGTTTTAGATGGCCTCAGGGCTCTTCTATAGGTTTTTGCCAAGGGGTGGTAAGATGAATCTTCTTAATAAGAGTCACATATAACAACAAAAAGGAGAAGTAGTCAAAAGATTCTAACCAAAGGAAAATAAATAATGATGTTCATGAATTAAGGAATTAAATGAAGTGTAATCAGTAGTTAATGTTGGATGAGATCAGAATAAAAGAGATCATTTAACAAATGGCATGTTATCACTTATTATATCTAATCTTTCACGGGCATAGTAATTAGTTACCAAAAGACCACAAATAGTAAAGTCATCCATACTGATTGCATTACTGAACATTTACTCACTGCACCAAACAACTTTTCCCATTGTAGTTAACGGTTAAAAATAGTTTCTATTTAAAGTGTAAATTAAATTGTGAAAATGAAAATGTTATGTAACAATGAATTTTGCTCATTTTTGTGTAATTTCAGTCAGTGGTCCACATACTCATCTCTGGAGATCTGCCTTTCTGATACCTCCAGATCCTGACTACTCAGCTCCATTGTCATGAGGATATGCATTTAGAGAAGTACATTCTCCGATTTATCATTTAGCTGATGCAATTTACATGAAGAAGGCAGAAATGTTTTAAAATAAAATTGTTTTACATAATACAAACTGTACATAGAAAGTTGTAGGGATTATCTCCAGGTGGAGTCAGTTAGCTGTTGTAAAACACTGAGATTACTGTGTAAGCTATGGTAATGATGGGATAAAATCTGTAAAATTTTTACCTCTACATTTATGTGATGTAACTTGTTGTTTTATGTGTAATTTGTACAAAAATACCAAACCAAGCTTGCCATGTCTGAATGTGGCCTTAAATTCTAAAACCATTCATTGTGACACATATGAAATTTAAGAGGCCATCTGCATGAAGATACATACTTTTCCCAGTGCTATTTGACTATTTACTTATTTCCATAGTATTTTAGACATTATTTTACATATCCAGCATTTAAAAATACAATTGAAATAGCCTTTAATTATATACATATTATTTTACAAAACTGTTATAATTGTGGAATCCTGGCAGGAATAAAAACTGAAATAATAGTAATAAGACTGTCTCTGAAAGGCTAATACCACTTTATTTAACTTGGCACATGTTTAGTGACTGAATTATATGTCAGAAGCCATTTTACAGCATGTTAAGAGATGAGTATATTTATTACTTCTTGCTAAGAGTCTTGCAGTCTGCTCTTTAAAGCAGACCCATCTGTTTATGCTCTGTAACCTCTAACCTACTCTACCTTACCAGTGACATCTGTCAGCCAGTGTTGATGTAGGTTTGGGATACAGGACTTATAAATGTATATGTAGCTGTGACTGACACCCTGACCCCATCAAGTCCTCATTTTTCTGTACCCACCTCACACCTATTACACCAAATAATTGGCACTATGTGTATGTGTGTAGTAGTACGTGAGCTTGCTTGCTATTATAGGGGTTGTGCAAAATATAAATGGCTTCTTTCTTCCAGGTCAGCACCACACCTATCCATAAGTTGTGTCTGGTGCTGAAGCCTGCCTCCATTGAAGTGATGGTGGTCGACCTGCAGTATTACACATAGCCTGTGGTCAGGTGTGATGCTGTTTTTGGCAAACACAGACAAGTTTTTCTAGCCCCGGGCAACCCCTTTGAGTATCAAATTTCACTTTGTTTAAAGTTTTTCACTAAAGAAAAATAAAACTCTATAGCTAAAGTATTAGCAAACTGTGCTGACGTTAGAATTGCACATTTTATTAATTGATTAGTTTCCCTAGAACAGAGCAAAATCACAACCTATGTTTTCATTTTTTCAGTATTCAGTGGTTTCCTTCTTATAATTTTCCATATAATATTCATCGCCTGGGATTGTTTCCCGAATTTTTGGACAGACTGGATTTAGATTTTCATGATTAATTAAAAAAGAGGAAAATGCTATATTTATACTTGACTACGGTTTTGAGTTTGGACTCTAAGCTAGGGCATATTATCACAAAGAAGCAAATGGGTGAACCAAGGAGAGCATCGCTATTTAAGACATTTACTTTTACCTTGTGCCATAGAATTAATAGTGTTTATTTTCTAACTTGTAATTTAAGAGTATTCTTGTTGACTTAAAGGAGTTGTCTCCCTACAGAGTTTCAAAGGATGCATGAATGAAATACTCGATCACTTCCTGGTTCAGACTGACTAATTTGCTACGCTCCTTCTTGTACAGCTCTGTCCCTTTCATTTGCAAATTGATCATTTTAGCTTCTCAAACTATACGGGACTTCTTATTGACCCCAAAAAAACAAAATTTCTTTTTTTTTCATACATAAAGCTTTTTTTCCCTGCCAGCAGAAAGGGACACCCCCCCAATGTGTGTGACTCACTCATGCTATCTCATAGAAAAAAACAGAGATATACACGGTAGGTACGGGGGGGAAACTGAAATCCCAGGGAGGTATAAATTACTTGTATTCCTTAGGGAAACAGAGGAACAAAGCAAAATATTTGGAAAATGTCTTTTTTTTGTGTTCCTAAATTTTGAAAGCTATTCTTTGTAGCGAGACAACCCCTTTAACTTATTAATCATATTCTGACTACAAACATTTATGCCATAGCCACTTTTATTAAAAAGTGTACTAAAAATAATCTCAAAAGCGGGGTCCTTACCAATCACAGACAGCCTATCTTAAAGACAGTGAATATTTCTGGAAAATAGCCATTTTGACTAAAAAAAATACTATATTTGAATGGCTGGTCTCTTTTGGACAGTGCTTTAGGTGATTCACATGGTTTTAAGAAAGCAGACCTGTGGCCCAACCCCTGCTGTTTTTTAGCATGCCCGCAAATTTCTCAGCGCTCGCATTTCATTTTCCCTTTTCCCTGGTGACTTCCTTTCAGGGACAGTATGCGTCTGGGAAATATCCTTATCAAGCACTAAATGATGTATGATTTTACCGTTTTGTGGGATTGTTTTGCGTATTGCTCCGAAGTAAACCCCGCAAATACGCCTTGGAACATCCCCTTTAATTTTTGGGGGAAACTAAAAAGTGTTCACATTTATCAGAATATGTACAGAATTTGACACAATGAACTCTGTATAGTATTAAAAATGGTCTACTGCAAACCATATTGTGGGTACAAATATCTTTTACAAATTGGAGCTCACAATTTTTTCACCCTTTTTTTACTGTACCTTACATTTTTAGAAGCCCCAAAAAAACCCCCCAAATTTGCCTTTACTATTTAAAACATGAGTCTGATATTTATTATTTTCATTCTTAAATAACTAATATATTTATTAAATTCTTATTCATTATTTCCAAAAATGTCAACATGAGAATTATTTCTTATATTAAACTAGAGGCTAATCTATTAGGACTCAGGACTCTTATTGACTTACATGTCTCCAGCAATTTAATGTTTTCATTACTCTGCAGTTATCCTTGATACATCTACCAGCTACTCCACATGAAAAGAACTTTTGTACTCTACACGTCATCAACATAAAATTTCCTTAACTTTTTGAAAGGAAAGAAACAATTTTGCAATGTTTTGGGTTTTAAAATTTTAGATATTTTTGCAATTAAAGTGCTTTTTTTTTACGTAAGGTGGGGATTATAGGTGTCATGCATTTACAGTAATGTAAAGTAAGTAAAATAGTGTATGTTAATATAAATTTGTCTCATGTCCCCATGATTTTCCCCGTAAAAAATACCAATTTTTGGGACTCTGGCAATTGTTTTTTTTTTTCTCCTTCTACCCCAATTTCATGACCCACCTTTTTGTATTATAATGATACAGTTTCTAGGAAAATGGGAATATTGCATAAATATTTTCTATCTCTCCTATAGCAACCATACAATCTGTTTGCCTCTATGGTACACAAGTATTTCATTTTTTAACTCAACTTGTAACAGACATTTGAGGCACAATGCTAGCCCAAACAATGGTAGCAATTACACACAATCGTGCGATAGCTAAAGAGGTGGCTTTGTTTGGAGAATCCATTTTTGTTGGAAGAGTTTCCCAACAATAAACTTGTACAGTTTGCCCTTCCTCTTGGCTTGCCAGTGGTTAGTTTTAATCTGCGGTTAAAAGTTGCGACAAATACTTGGAACTAAAAATGCCTTTTCTGGTGGTCTTCAGCTTTGACCAGACATGAGATTCATGAATGCAAGAATTTCATTCATAATCTCATAATTCCTTAATTATTGTTTTTAACCAAAAAAAAAACCTTCCATTTCCATCTAGACAAGGGCAGTCATACGATATGTGCAACCTGTGCAGCTGTACAGGGGCTCAGTAGATAAGGTTGTCCAATGATCCACTGCAGTTTCAAAATCAACTTATAGAGAGTGCTCTATGCTGAGCTTTTGTAGCGTTATAGGCACAAATTTTCTCTCACAGTGGCCATGTGCTGTCTCTGCCGTATGTATTAGTGTCTGCTCCCAGGGTGTAAGCACTATTTTTTTTACTTAGTTATTTACATGAGCATTAGATCATCATCTAATTGGATTTCTAACATGACATCATTTTTAAGGTGGTCCACTGCAACCTTAAAATTAATTTCTAACTTTGCCATATGATGAGCTATTGTAAAGCAATATACTCTTCTTGCACAAGGCCCCCTTTGCTGTAAGTGTTAGTGCTTGTAGCCAGGATAGGAAACACCATGTAAGCGAATGGAAAATAAATAGCTATTGATTGGAATCATGTAATCAATGTACAATTATTTGAATTATGTAATGAATTACATAGTTCTTTAATTTCCTTTGAGCCTCAGAGCAAGTCATTGTAAGTCTTCACTTGGCACAAATTATTTTACATAGGATGATCATATCATTATCATTTACAGCCACATACCCTGTTGACATGCCAATGTCACCTCCGCAGCTTTTCTTACAATGTTCTTGGCTTTGTCGTTTACATGAGCATCAGATCATTGTCTCAATGGATTTGTTACTTGACATAATTTTGCTATTATCTTGACATCAAACTCTGGCTTCTATGATATTATGTTGACATTACATGCCAGGCTTGAATTTCTCTCTAAGGACATTTTTAACACTCTTTTTGACATTTTGTTTCCTGACAAAATAATCACTCAAAATTGTCATAGTGGCTTTTTTTAATATTGAGTTTGATATTTTTGGTGAAAAGCATATCATGTTAAGTATACATGTAATTGCCTTGATTATTGATCATAAATACCACATATAAGTTAAGCAACTTGCTTCTGAAAACTACATAAACCTTAAGACAGATTATCAACAGCTTTGGATTTTTTATAGTGTTTCATATTTATTATTTTTACATTTTGAAGTCATTAAACAGTAGTTATCTGCTGTAAAATGAGCCAAACGTTCTCCAATATTTGCTAATTGTTCTAGAGTAAAATTACCTGTTTTTATTTGGTTATAAAATGGTTTTAATGGCCTTTCTGTTCACAATACAAATATGATTCCCATTAAAATTAGTCTGAGGCTTTTAAGGGGAGAACCCGAGGCCAAAGTAAGAATCCAAGTCAGAGGTCATGACCTTGAGTATTGATCGGGTCTCTCTAATTTTCACAGCTTGCTGAGGTTTGTTCTTCCAACCTGCTGGTGTACATTAGAGCAGAAATCCATAACACAGCCATGTTCATCCAAGCACAGGAAGAAACTAAATTAAATGTTAAAAAACAATCTGAGGATGGAGTTGGGGACAATTCATCATGATCCAAGATGTCAGCTAGGTAGGATGACCAGCAGTTCTTTAACCAGTAGAACCCATATATAATATAGAAGGGCCACAATGTCTCATTTGTCAGGCACTGAGTGTTATGTCCTGAAACCATTAAACAATGATTCAGCTATGCTGAGCTATATGCCACAGGCCCATCAAAACTGTATCGGTCAATTTTATATACACACACACAGAGAAAACCTGTATCTATCTATCTATCTATCTATCTATCTATCTATCTATCTATCTATCTATCTATCTATCTATCTTCTTGTCTATCTATCTATTTTAGTCATATATCTGTATTACTAACATAATTGTGGTGATTGTTAAAGTGTTATCACAGAGAATATTCATGTATTAAAACTATTTATAACCTCAGATATATGACATGATCGTTAGAACCTTGTGCAAACCAGTCTTTTTTATATCTGTAATAAAATTGACTCTGTGATCTGCCAAATTAGTTTGCAGTGCTGAAATAACGAGAATTGGATAGGTCATACAAATAATCTGATGGAAAACTGTTTGGTTGTATTGTGGCTCACCATAACTACAAGTGTAAGGCCAGCTTAAGTCACCCCTCTGTATTGAAAAGTCATCGAAAAATCTGTATGAAGGATCGCTCACCTCGCTTCCACACGTTGTATAGCAATCAGGTCCTCAGCTGAGTAGGTAGCTAACACCGGCGCTCGGAATCCTGGCTCCCGGCAAAGAGCCCAGTAAAGCAGCACAAATACATGAAAGATGAAGGATCCAGCGAAAATTCGGTGAAAAAAATGCTCCAATTTATTTCAAGACATCATGGTGCAGACGGTACAAACATAGAAAGGTTAAAACAAACGCGTTTCAGGCACAGAGATTTTTTGCCGTGAACAAGGGCAAAAAATTTCTGTGCCTGAAACGCGTTGGTTTTTAACCTTTCTCTGTTTGTACTGTCTGCACCATGATGTCTTGAAATAAATTGGAGCATTTTTTTCACCGAATTTTCGCTGGATCCTTCATCTTTCTTGAAAAGTCATCACAGGTTGTATAATTTGTGCAGACAAAACTTTGGGTGATGATTCAGGACTCCTAGGCCCCATCCCCATGGCAGAGAGCAAATACCGGTCAGATTATCTGACCGGTATTTGTCTTGTTTTGCGGCCGTGCACATGATCGCAGGGGAACAGCTTTTCTCCGCTGTTTGCAGAGAAAAACACTCCCCCTTCGCATAAACTTGTTCATATTCCGCCCGAAAACCAGACAGAAGAATGAACATGTTCTAAGTTTCTCGAACCGTCGGTCGTCTAAAAAAACATCTGGTGTAAAATCCCCAATGCATGGGTTATCCATATCAGTCCATGGTAAAATTTGACAGACGGTATACAGATGGTATTCAAAACCGAAAACAGACTGTAAAACCACCCAAAAACCCTTGCCTAGGGGACGAGCCCGTAGGGGCCGTTTACTCGGCAATGGACAAACACCGGTTGGTTTCTGCCGTGCACAAGGCCGCATGGGGGACGGCTTTTCTCCGCAATACAGATCAGTGCCTGGTCGTAGTTAATGTAAACGATCAGAAAACTAAGGGGATCTAAGCCCGGCTGCAGCTCTCACAGGCTACACTTTTTTTAATCATGTATATTTAGAAAAGTGATTAAATACCCATTTTGGAGGATCCCACGTCAACATTCGATCGTGGCAGAACCCCTTTAATGCCCTGGGGCATAAATTTATGTTAAAGTTGATATGAAGCAGGTTCATGCAGCTAGCAGCTGGGATCAGAGACACTTCCAATCCCGGCTGTTTAACCATTTTGTTGCTGCTGTAAAGATGACTGCAGCATCTAAATGAGTTGAGAATGAGATCACCAAATGTTGCGGCCTCTGAATCCCCCCTCCCCACGATACGACTGCGAGGTGTCATCTGGTTGCCATGGCAGAGTATTATATGTATGGAATACCTTGTCCACCTATGCAATGCCTAGGTAGACTAAATAATAACATAAATAATTAAATTTTTTTTATATAAAAATAAAACCTCAACTCCTTAACGACCGCCTGCCGACTTAAGACGTCTTTAGACGTCGCTGCAGACACCGCAGTTTGCGGCGCCTGGCGCCGCAATTGCACTAGGATCGTGGCTGTACTACACAGCCCCGATCCCAGAGCATCCTCTGCGAGCACCGGGCAGCGGCGGAAACCTCCGCAACCCGGTGCTTTAACCCTTTGATTGCGGCGGTGCGTTACCGCAGCGCAATCAAAGGGTTCCCCTGCTCTGTCGGGTGATCGGATCACCCGCTCACCCGACAGAGCTCCGGGAACGGCTGCACAGTCAGCTCTGGGGACCTAGAATGGCCCCAGAGCTGTCTGTGTACTAAGCCGGTGACTAGGACGGACTTTGTGCTGTCCTAATCACTGCCTGTGTCAGACTGACACAGATTAGAATGTATTAACATATATGAATATGCTAATACGTTACTAAGTGTAAAAAAAAAATGTAAAAAAAAATGTTAAACAGTTCTCCCTTCATGGGAGTAAAAAAAAGAAGTAAAAAAAAACACATAAAAACTGTAAAAAAAAAGTGTAATAAAATAAATAATAAAATAAAAATAAATATTTAATAAAAAATAATTGTGCATATATTACACGCACAAAAAAACCTACACATATTTGGTATCCACACGACCGTAGTAATCTGTAGAATTAATCTAACAAGTTATTAAGTGTGAAATGTGAATGGTGTAAAAAAAATAAAATAAAAAAAAAAAAATTAAAAAAAAAAAAATACTGCAATTATTTATGTGAATTTAAACTATTCCGCCATAAAGTACAACTTGTCTCGAATAAAACGAGGCCTCATACAACTGCATCACTGAAAAAATAAAAAAGTTAAAACTGTTGAAATGCAAGGAGGCAAAAACTAAAAAAATGTTCTGGTCATTAACTACTTTTCAGGCATTCGGCTTAAGGGGTTAAACTGTATAATCCACGTGTAGAGGCAAATAGCTTACTACACTACACTAAATATTTTTAGAGATGGGCGAATTTCCCGAAATTCGTTTCGTTCACTTCGCACTATTTCTCGGCAAAAAATAACTTCGTTCCGAATTACTTCGGCACGAATCACGTTAAAAAACAGCTATTTCCAGGCTGCACAGAGCCTGCAGGGTGCTGTAGAACGTTGTGCCATGCTTAAATATGCAGAGGGAGCTTGGTTTGGTCTTCATACAATGTTGTGTTTTAGTATGACACGCACATGACTGCTGCCGCTCTTAGAATCGCTTCACTATAAAATTCCCTGGGCACTTAAGAGGGCAAAACTGACCAAAAAACTGAAGGGGGAATGTAGCCTGATAAAGTCATGCGAGCGACAGCTGGAAAAAAACAAGCTGTGGGCTCAGGTGGCAACATCAGTGACAGAGTGTGGAGGTGACGGCGGCAGCCACAGCAGTATGAGGTCAGAGAGTGGCACAATGACATTCTGGAGGTGGCAAAAACAGGAGTAGGCCACAGAGTGGCACAATGACACAGTGTCTAGGTCACGGCAGCAGCCATAGCAGCAGCATGAGGTCAGACAGTGGCACAATGACACAGTGTGTAGGTCTCGGCAGCAGCCACAGCAGCAGCATGAGGTCAGACAGTGGCACAATGACACAGTGTGTAGGTCACGGCAGCAGCCACAGGAGCAGCATGAGGTCAGACAGTGGCACAATGACACAGTGTGTAGGTCACGGCAGCAGCCACAGCAGCAGCATGAGGTCAGACAGTGGCACAATGACAGAGTGTGTAGGTCACGGCAGCAGCCACAGCAGCAGCATGAGGTCAGACAGTGGCACAATGACATTCTGGAGGTGGCAAAAAACAGGAGTAGGCCACAGAGTGGGACAATGACACAGTGTGTAGGTCACGGCAGCAGCCACAGGAACAGCATGAGGTCAGACAGTGGCACAATGACACAGTTTGTAGGTCATGGCAGCAGCCACAGCAGCAGCATGAGGTCAGACAGTGGCACAATGACACAGTGTGTAGGTCACGGCAGCAGCAGCATGAGGTCAGACAGTGGCACAATGACATTCTGGAGGTGGCAAAAACAGGAGTAGGCCACAGAGTGGGAAAATGACACAGTGTGTAGGTCACGGCAGCAGCCACAGGAACAGCATGAGGTCAGACAGTGGCACAATGACACAGTGTGTAGGTCATGGCAGCAGCCACAGCAGCAGCATGAGGTCAGACAGTGGCACAATGACACAGTGTGTAGGTCACGGCAGCAGCAGCATGAGGTCAGGCAGTGGCACAATGACACAGTGTGTAGGTCACCGGGGGCAAAACAGCAT
>JAODAL010036002.1:0-42260 GCA_025379985.1 Phyllomedusa bahiana
GGCCTAACCTCTTTAGTCTTCTCTGATATTTTTCTTTCTGTTCTCTTCCCTTTTTATTATCTATCCAGTACAGAATGCAATGTCTTCTTCTCCTGGCCACCACTCATCTCTGTAGAATTTACCACAAAAACATTTTAGACTTCTCACTTTTCCAGCACTTCCCTATCAATTCCCAACTCTGTACAAACTCCCCATCCATAGAGCCCCAAATAGTAATAGGGTCCTCTTTGGTGCCCCTTACAATAATAATACCCCAAAACGCAGGTAGGGCTATCCCCAGTAATTAGCCAGGTAGAAAGGACTGCCCCCAGTAACTAGCAGGAGATAGGGATGTCCCCAGTAATTAGCCAGGTAGTAAATTCCCCAAAATTTGTAACAGGGTTTGTCCCCAGTTATTAGGTAGATAGGTTTGTCCCCAGTAATAAGCCAGGTAGATGGGACTGTGCTCAACAATTAGCCAGGTAGATAGGGCTTGCAGTAATTAGCCAAGTAGATAGGACTGCCCCCAGTAATTAGCCAAGCACATAGAACTGCCCCAGTAATAAGCCAAGTAGATAGGACTGCCCCCAGTAATTAGGTAGATAGGACTGCCCTAATAATTATCCAGGTAGAAAGGGCTGTCCCCAGTAATTTTCCAGGTTGATAGGCCTGCTCCTAGTAATTACCAAGGTAGATAGGACTTCCCCCAGCAATTAGCCAAGTAGATAGGACTTCATCCTGTAAGTAGGTAGATAGGACTGACAGCAGTAATTAGCCAAGTAGATGGGGCTGTCCCCAGTAATTAGCCAGGTAGATGGGGCTTTCCCCAGTAGTTAGGTAGATAGGGCTTTTCCCAGCAGTTAGCCAGGTAGACAGAAGCCCATATTAAAATAAATACTCACCTGTCACCTTTCCTCCCTCTTCTCTAGGTCTGGTGCAGGCGGCATGACACCAACACGCCACTTGTTCCGGGGTGCCACTTCTGGCGTCTACTAGGCTGTAAGCCTATGTATAGGCTTACAGCCTAGTACAGGCTATGGAGCAGGTGCCGCTGACACACGGGGCCCATCGGGGGGAATTACCAGACCCCGGACGCTCCATGCTGGCGCTGCAGCTGGCCCCTGGCAGCCTACTGGGCATCTGCCCAGTTAAGTATATGGCCAGTCCGGGCCTGATGCACAAGTACTCACTTTTGTTGCCAGTGGTTTAGACATTGGTGGCTGTGTTGAGTTATTATGAGGACACACCAAATATATACAATTATGCAATACACTGTTATACAAGCTGTATACTGACTACTTTGCATTTTATCAAAGTGTCAGATCTTCAGTGTTGTCCCATGAAAAAATATAATACATAATTTGCAAAAATGTGAGGGGTGTACTGACTTCTGTGAGATACTGTATTTCCCCTATAAATGGAGCTAATATATCAGCCTCAGTTACAGGGGAAATCACCCTCTTCCCAAAAAAAGGACGGGGATTTGTCACACAAAGTAATACAAATGTTATTAAAATAAATACCAACAACTCATACAGCAACTTTTATCCCCACCCAAGAGGAACCTACAACTTTATATTACCTATATATAAACGTCTGTGACACCATTACAAAACATATGTTAGCGTCACTTTTGCTGTTTAAAAAGAAATTAATTTTAAAAAATGTGAAACACAAACTTTTTTCTAACTATTTTCACTCATATGGTTAAAAAAAATATGTAAAAATTGCAAAACAATAAAGCCTACCATATCACGAACAAAAGGTGGAAAAACTAGTTGAATAACCAAGTACAAGAAAGTGTTATAGCACTCAAACCTACAGGTACAAGGAAAAATAAATGTGCCTGGTCAAGAAGGAGAGTATATGTCCTGGTCAGAAACTGCTTAAAACCCCCATTGAAGAGGAAGTTCTGGATAGCTGTTTTTACTCTGCACAGACACTTCAGGCTCACACTTCCTGGTCAGGCTGTGGGTGGGTCTACAGCAATGACTGACACTTCAGCTCTGCAAGCTCCTGTTCCTAGTTGTGCCTCTTATTGATAATGGAGGCACTATGAATAACAATGACACTGTCCAAGCAGGATTTCTGGCTATAAACATTAGGTAGCAGAGCTGTATTTGTCAGAAGAAGCTTCTAGTGAGAAGGAAAAGCTTACATGCTGCCAAGACACATTGTTAGCTACTGAGTGACTCTGTTACCTTTAAAGTAATTACATGTGAATGTGCCCTGCAGACCTGACAGGCTGGTACAAGACTTCTTTCTGCAACTGTCAGTAACTCTAAAGGGCCGGTCACATGGCATAGTGCAAATACTAGTCGGAAATCCCCACCGGTATCTGCACTGTTTTGTGTCTTTGCACACGGGTTGCGTAGAAAAACCCTCCTCCTTCACATTAACATGTTCATATTCTGCCCGGAAACCGGGCAGAAGGATGAACGTGTTGAATGTTTTTCGGATCGCCGGCGGTCTGAAAAACCGTTCGGTGGAAAATCTGTGCAGTGGAGACCGCTTCACGATTTTCCATAGAGGTCCATTTTTAAAAGTTGACACCCGGTTTTCCAATGCTGTATCTCTTGATAGTTTCTATTCCAGACTCCTTAGGGCTCAAGTTTTTCTCAGTAAAAAAGATAAGAACTGAGACTGAGCAGCAGGGAGTAAGGTCAGTAGCCCAGTCACTACTAGACTAGAAAGAGGAGGTCAGAGACTAGTGAGGCTTCTGTAAACAATCAAAAGATAAGAACTGCTCTAACTAAGCAATTTGATAATAGTCTTTATTGACCTTTGCCTACATTATTTAAACCTAATCAATGAGATGGGGATAAAACATGCTCCACATTCAAAAACCAAAAAAAAAGCAAAAAAAAGATTACATTAATAACACTAAATAACTAAAACGTTACAAAGAGATTGGGGGAACTGCCCCGAACTTACAATCTACAATGGAGAAGGAAGGGGACAAATAGGGACAAGTGTGGTTGAGTGTAGGGGCCACGGGGTTATTGTCAGTAAGGTATTACAAAAAAAAATCACAAAAAAATGGGAAAATTACTACTCAAAAACACAAACACAAGGCAATACTCACAGCCCAATGGCTGGACAATAGACTAAATCCAGCATGAGGCAATATAAGCCCCAGTGCTACCGGGATATAAAAGGGTGCAAGAACAATGAGAAGCGATCACACCCCCATTCACGGCACTGAATAATAATAATAAAAAAACCTGTACATTGAATAAGTACCAGTTCACACCTGTATGAAGAAAAGCCACAATATTATGCAGGGAAAACTGAACAAATGCAAAATGACTGATAAGACAACCACTCACAGCCAAATATGCATGAGGAGGGTAGTTGCTGGTATTACAATTGCATATTGATTAGGCAATACACAGGATGTCATTTCTAGAGCTATGTGTGGTGCACCATGCTGGCTTACAGCCTATGACACCTCTGCTACTCGATTGGGGCAGGCTCCCAGCACATTTCTTTGTCCAACCAAAAATTTGGGATACCCCCGCCCCCCATATTTTAGGGAAACAAATGACATCATGGAAAAATATCAAATATGAGGTATTAGTTTAAAAAGTGGCCACGATACTTGCAACTTTTTCAGGGGGTTTCATTTTCATGTGATCCCTAATATTTACATTTACAAAAATGAAAATTTTTTTACTCAAAAACACACACGCACAGCCATAATTACAGCTCAATTGATGGCTAATAGATTAAACCCAGTAGGAGGCAATCTAAGCCCCGATGCTACTTGGGAGTGAAGGCTCCTAAGGGATGGTTTTTTCAGATGTTGACGATTTTTAACGACAAAGTTAAATCGGAAGGGTTTTTTTAGGGTGATGAAATTTCCAATCATGCATAATTAAGTTTAAAAATTGAGCATCATTTTTTAAATCGCGCCTTTTTCGGCGCTTCCTGAAATTTTGGCGGCCCCCCAAATCAATTACAAAATAGAGCGGGTGGAGGTGTGCGATGTCATGACGGGGGATTTGTAGGGTTGCGATTGGCGGGAAAAATCACATGACCCTTTTTTAATAGAACACGTTTCCCTTTTTAAGCCTCAGGTCTCTCAGCGTTCATGGGGATGGACCTGCCTCCCCTGTGGCCAAACAGCTCAGCGAAATTAGTCTATTTCTGCACAGAGAAACCTCTACATTAGCTGTGATCCCCCAAATTAGTTAGATTAGGATTTGAAGATTTTAGTATTAGCTAGAGAATTTTAAAGCACATCTACCCTGTAAAATTCACGGGTGGGAGGGGGGGGGGGGGGGCCGGGGCGAACACAGACAAGCCTATCATAAAAAACAGGAAAAAAGTTCCCAAACTTAGTGTAGACATTGTAGGGGAAAATCTTTTTATTAAAAACTTTTGCTTTTGAAATTTTCCTGGATTTTGGGACAGCCGAATTTATATTGATAAACACATTTCTTAACTGCAGGTCTCTTTGTTGTGAAAAAACTCCACTTTTTTACATATACATTCAATAGTGTTAAATTTTCCCCATTACACCTGTGACTGTTGATATATCCCCCTTCACAAAATTACAATCCAGAAATTTTGTAGTCACACAGTTTTTTTTTCCAAAAAAAATGTATCGTACAAAACATAACGTTATGTTTTTTGACTTTTGCGACCCACACTGTTCTTTGACGCAGCATCTACGAAATTTTCTTAAAACAGCAATTCTATATTCACCCGGGTAAATTTAAAGGGTCAAAAAATACCGTTTATTTTAAAAAAAAACATTTACGTTTTTTGACTTTGCGCCCCCAGCACTGTTCTTGATGCAGCTCACGTAATCTTAAAACAGCAATTCTATTTCAAAGTAAATTGAAAGGTGCAAAAAATACAGTTTTTTTATATCAAACATAACTTTTATGTTTTTTGATTTTTGCGCCCCCAGACGTTCTTTGACGCAGCATTACGTAAATCTTAAAAACAGCAATTCTATTTTTCCCCACGTGAATTGAAAGGGCAAAAAAAAAGTTTATTATATCAAAACTAAACATTACTTTTTTTTTGGCTTTTGCCCATCCATTTTTGTTGATAACACCTTGCATTAAATTTGAATCCACAATTTTGTTTTGTTTAGAGGATTTTGAAATACTGTGATTTGCCGTCTTTTAATAAAGATTTCCAAAACTATTCCATACCTTCCCAAATTTTTTTATATTTCTAAACAGAGCGAAATCAGGGGGTAAGGGCAAAGAGGGGGGTGCACATGGGGGAAAGGGGACGAAGAAGGTGCTCCTTCCAGTGCTGGCGAAAACACCAAGCCAGCGGATGTCATTGCGGGACCGCGGGCCTGCATCGTGGGTCGGGGCCCTGTGAATCAAAGGTAACAACACGTCCCAAATCTGTCTTTCAGGGGTTAATGCAACCTCATCCGCAGTCTTACCCCCTCGTCCTCGCATCACGCCAAAATGTCGTCACAGCATCATCAGCATCTGCCCAACAGAAGCACCCAAATGTAAACTTTACCCACCACTGTGGATAATCCATTTTCTGAAGCCCCTTTTTTATGAAAAAATGGGGTTTGGGGTCAAAAGGGGCATTTTAAAAGATCAAAGGCCAAAAAGGATGTTTTCTCTCTCTGACCCCCAGTTAGGGGATGCCATCAGGGGAGGTGAAGGAAGCCGGAAATCGCAAAAATCCCGGGGGGTCGGCAACCCCATGCAGTGCCCCTTGCTTTTATACCGCAGCTTCTGGATGCACAAAGTCAGGACAACCAATCACCTGTGTTGATATGATATGATGACGACATTGCGGACCATCCGGGTTTTTTTTCCGCAAATTTTGGGGTTCACGCTTTCATGGAGAGGAGGAAGACGATGGGGTGTGTCATACGGGCCCCGCCACAAAAAGGGAAGGGCTCGCGGGAAGTCCGCTAAAAATTCCCCCAGCCAGGGTCAGCGAAAACCCCCTCCCCCTTATCCCCCAAAAAGGTCCGGCCCTCTCAACCCTGGGCCTTCTTTTCGCACGCCTCTTTTTCACCCAGTGGGGCATATGCCCCCTTTGCCGTAAACGCTAATGGGGCAAAACCCTTTAAGGGGTTTAACCCCACCCTGTCTAGTCACTGAGCGAATGCATAGTTGAAATGGGGGGAACACTTGGCCCAAAAAAAGGCCAACCGACGCCGGGCCTCCAACCACGTCACCACCCCCTGTCTCCGCCTCCTCCTCCCCCCCACCCCCCCCAAGCTTTCCCTCACGCCCATGTCTCTAGAGTCAGATCAGGGATCGCCTCCCTTCACCCCACCGTCGCCCGAGTACCACCACACCACCAGGACCCATCCTACCCCTTTCCTTCCGCCATTTGACGCCCTGCCCCCGACAGCGGCCAGTTAGCACCCCTTCTGTCTTCCGGGTTTTGGGGAGCGAAAAACATTTTTAAACCAAACCTCCCAAGCCAAAGCCTAATTTCGGCATTGCCGGTTTTTTGGCCTTGGAAATGTTGCCTTTCTGTCTGGTGGACACAGGGGGGTTCCGCCACTCATGGCCCTGCCTGCCCCCAAACCAAAATGCCGAGCAGCATTTCTTTGCCAAAAAGCCGTCCCTGCCCTCCCCAGCCACGTGTCATCAAAATTTCAAGCGCGTTGTGCATCTGTGTGGAAAAGTCCTCCACCACCACACATGGACTAAACACGGCCAAGGGCCGCTTTATCTCTGTGACAGCCACTGGTGAGCGGGGGTGGATTCTCTGGGGTGAGGGTGGCTTCGGGGCTCGGGCACGCTCTTCAAACCGCAGGATTTTTTCAGGGCTCTTTCCCCCAAGGCCCTCGGTGGCATCACGTGCCCAGAGACACCGGGCCCCGTGTTGAAATTAAATCTGCCTTGGAGAGTCCACAACAGGTCAGGAGCTGGGGAGGGCTCTAACAACGAGCCCGAGGCGGGCGGGGTGACAAAAAAATTGTGCAGGCAAGGGGTGTGCTAAAAAGGGGCGAAATCTGCGGGCCGCCCTTAAGATCGGTATGGAGCAACCCCTTTGCCTGGCACATGTCATAAAACTTGTCGTCCAAATTTTCTAAAGAGCTCCCCGGGTCGGGAACTCCCTGTGAAAAGGGTCAAGGCTGTTTTCGCACTTCCGCCTTTTGCCCCCTGCTTCGTCCCGCCTGGCTGCGTTGCAGCGTCAGCTGGGCCTCCCCGTCAACCATCTCATTGTTGACGTGGCAACACGCTGGAATTCCCCCCTCCCATCCCAGCGATTGGGCCCCCGGCAAGCCATTACCTTTATGAAGTGACACATGGCCTGACAAGCACGGTGGGACCTCGGGGTGTTGAACCACCGAGAGTGGAGGGGGGTGAAAAGAGCTCGCACCATCCTTGCCATTTTTTTGAAGAAGCCACCAAAATGGTCATGCGGACAATGCCCTTGTCAGCATGACATTGGGGTGATTTATTCGGGAACGATCTTTGGAACATCTGAAACAACAGGTCCCGCCAGCGACGGAGGGGGAGACGGACACAAATGGGGACAGGGACCTTTCTCTCCGTCAAATCCACAAGGCCCGACAGTTTTCACAATTTCATCGGTCTTAAATAGGCAGGGGTTCGGGGTCCAACTGGCAAGGGGCTCGCTCTCGGGGGTGCATCTTTCCGGGCAATAGGCGTGTTGAAGCGTGCCGGGAGGCAGCGGAGGGGGGGAGGAGGGGGGAGGGGGTATTCCTAGACACGATGTTCCCCGACGCCTGCCTTGGAAAAGGGGGGCGCGAATTTGAGGGGGAGGGGGAAGATGAGGAAGATCAGTTTGCTAGTGCCCTTGACCCCAAGCTGGGAAATCAAAGGTCCATCTCTCACAGATGCTTGGTTCCATTTCCCCCAAATGATCCCGCATTAAGGCCATCAAAAAAGAACAACAGTTACCCGGGTGGCCCCCTCCTGGATCCCCGGACAAAACAAAAACACACTTCCCTTTCCCCCACCCAAATAGAGAAAAATCAGGAAATGGAGACCTTGTGATTTATCAAATGGAGACTCTGTTTTCGTCTGCTTCACTTCCCCAAATTCACGGTGGAACAACTCAGCGAGTGACAGCAGTAGAGGCCAAGTACCGTACGGGGGAAGCAGCCAAGGGGGCAGAACCTAATGGGGGACCCCCTTGGGAATCTTTTTTTTACCACCTCACCAACGCATGCAATGCAGGGCACACACCAACACACAGAGATCAGCTTAAATCATGTCACAACTATCTCGTCTCAACCCGATTTTTTGCATGTGTTCCGGGCCCCTAGACTTCTGGGGTATCCAAAATGGGACGAAAGGGCCCCAGCTGGCTCGTCACGCCATAGAGGGGTTGTCCTCCCCGCAGCCCGGTATATCTGAGCGGACCTTCGCACAGCTGGAGGAGTCATTACAGACAAACGCATCCGGCTTTCCAAATAAAGTGGATCGTTTTTACTTCATCAAATGAATCAGCATGGATCTTGATGATGTTTGGGGGCCCCAAATTTCCCAGGTCACCCATTAGTTCCAGTCTACTTCAATTCCTTTTAAACAGAAATGGTCCTCTTAAAACTTTTTTTTAAAAATGATCATTTCTTACTGCAATTTTTTTTTTTCTTTTCCCAACATTTATTTTGCTGGTTTTTCTGTGAGGAGACGTAAAAGACGCAAGGGTTTCATGACAACACCGTTTCCATTTACTCACTTTTTCTTAAAAGTTTTTCCCTTGTCAATGGTTTTGAGGTCAGTTGCTGTAGATACGCAATAATCAGGGGCCTTGAACAGAAAGGACTTCAATGGCATTTTTTCCCCCCACAATTTTTAATGTGGCTAGAAGTCATATTTTTTAAATTTTGGGTCATGTTCTGTGAGATACACTATAATTTTGGTCCTTTGGAACAGAAATGTGGCTTCTAATGGCATTTCTCCCTCACATTTTTAATAGTGGCTGAGAAGTCATACTTATAATTTTTGGGGCATGTACTGTGAATACAGCAATAAAAAATGGGCCTTTTGGAACAGAAATTGGGTTCTAAGTGGCTTTTTCCCCCCCACAATTTTTTAAAAGTGCTGAGAAGTCATTTTTATAATTTTTTGGGGATTTTCTTTGAAATGCGCAAACTACAGGGCCTATTATAAAAAAAAAGTTGTTTCTAACAGACATTTGTTCTTCACAATTGACCAAATCTCAAGGGTCGCTTTGAATTTTTGGGGCATTTTGCGTGACTCGCAACACGGTCCATTCTAAAAAAAGTTGTTTCTAACGATTTGTTCTTTTACAATTGACCCAAATCTCAGGGTCATGCTTAATTTTTGGGGCATTTTGCTGTGACATGCGTTACTACAGGGCCTATTCTAAAAAAAAGTTTTTTCTAACAGACATTTTTCTTCACAATTTCAAGTGGCTCAAAGGGGGATGGTGCTGTCAGAAACAGGAATAGGAACATGTTAAGGACACTATTGCAAAATGACTTGTTTTTTACAAGACTTTAACAAAGCTACAATCCCTATTGAACAACCCATTTAATACAAAGAAAAAAAGGAAACAAAAATGGGGGGATTCCATCCTATTTTAAAAATTGTTTTTAGAATTTAAAATATAAAAAAAATTCATGAAAAAAGCTGTTAAAAAAAAACCTCTGAATTGTACAAGGGGGGTACGGAAAACTTGACCCGATGTAGGTTATTTAAGGGCATGGAGTATGAGCACGGGCAGAGAACAAAGACAGAGACCATTTCCCCACAGTTGAGTAAAATGAGAAAAAGATCCAAGATAAAGGGGACCGGGTGTAACGGAGGGGGTTTAAAAACCCCCGTATTTTCCAAATGAAGCTCAATTGGGCCACATCAAACGGAGGGGCAAGCGCTACCCAGGTATGACTTGTACAGAGGAAGGGGTGGGTTCTACACTTTCCCCTTCCCCCCCCTCGCTTCAGCACGACAGTTTTCGTTGCTGGTCTCAGGCATTTTAACTGCGTTTAATAGATGACGGACGCCCCGCCTGGGGTTTCACCCCCCCACTGTAACTCCCCCCTGGGTCTGCTGTTGGGCCCCGGAAGGGATTTCAATGCCAGTGAAATAAAAGGGGGTTTTAAAGACCCTTTTTTTTGGCACTTTTTAAAATTGGGGTCATGCAGGTTTGGGGGTCATGCTGTGGCCCAGGACAGGTTAGTCAAAGTCCGTTTAACTAAAATGGTGGTTGAAAGATCCTTTTTTTTTTTGGGACTTTTAAAAGTGGGGGTCAGCGGTTTGGGGGTCAGCTGTCCAGGGCAGGTATGCAAAAGTCCAGTTTTTACCCAAAAAGGGGGTTGAAAAACTCCTTTTTGCGGCACTTTTTAAATGTGGGGGGCATTTAGGTTTGGGGGGTCATGCTGCGTTCCAGACAGGAATCAATGTCCATTTAAACTAAAATGGTGGGTTAAAAACTCCTTTTTCCGGCACTTTTTAAATCTGGGGGGCATGCAGGTTTGGGGCCCATCCTGCGTTCCAGGCAGGGGTATTTAATGTCCAGTTCAAGTAACATGTGGGTTTAAATCAACTGCCTTCTGGCATTTTTAATTTGTGGGTGGTGCAGGTTTAAAGGGCAGGGGGTGGGACAAAACAGGGGTAGTAAATGGTCGTGACTTTTTTTCTGTGACTTTTAAAAACCTAAATGTGTTGCCCAAGATGTGGACGTATCCTTTGATGTTTGGATGTTAATTCAGCTAATCCGCCTTGTTTGGGTTTTAATAATAAAGGGGTGTTTCCTCCCATAGACTTTAATGGGCATCGCCATAATCGATGCTCCATCGAAAAAAATTTCGAAAGGGCCGACTACGACTAAGAACGATCTCGATACCAACCAATCGCTCACACTTTTTTCAGTCACATGTGAATGTTGTAAGGTGGCAGAAGTCTATGTGTTGGGGAATGAAATTCCCGAGAGTGGAGGAAGACGGGGGAAGTCTTTGGGGAGGTTATTTAAGGCCCTTATAGGGGAGAGCAGAGAAAAAGGTCCTTGAGGAGCGGAGATTGTGTGAGGGGAGGGATCGGAATTAAAACAGAGATGTAAAAGGGCGGGGGGAGGTTAGACCTTTTGGGCTACAGTGCAAATTCTCCTTTTGAGCCCTTTACGCCTATGCAATATATTTCTGCATAGATTTGTTCAGGCATAGTTTCCACCTCTTCATTGCAGATGGCTGGGTTATATTGTTATCTGGCTCTTCCCTCCATCAAGTAAGTGCTGCTTGGCTGACACCAGAACCATCAATGAAAAATGGCATAATAAAAACAGGCTTGTATACTTATAGATTTGACCATATTTAAGGCAAATGGTTGCCCAGAAGAGGAAGTACTGTTGCTTTGAATCATAATTGTAAGCTCTTGCGGCAGGGCCCTCAACTTGTTCTCATCTGTAAGTAGCTCTCACTTTTAATGTCTGTTTTTTTTTCTGTAATTTATCCTTTACATTGTAAAGTGCTGCAAATTTGTTGGTGTATATAAATAAAGTTTTTTATTATTATTATTATTATTATTTCGTGGCTGTGGTTTGCCAGCAGGCCGATCAGAGGGTTTTAAAGGGGGTTTTAAAACGTTACAAAGATCATGTCTCAAATTATGGGACAGTAAAAATAAGCACTTTTGTAATTGGTTGCATTACCTCTGTCTCTCGGTTTAGTAGATATAAGCTCTCTGTAAATCTGTCTTCTATTTCTGCTGTCTGGTCAGACGCCCCCCGGTCGATTCTGCACCTTTTAGACACACCCCCTGCCTGTGATTGGGGGCTGCATTTCATTCAGCCTTTGGGGAAAACACCCTAGACGGGAAACCCCCCCCATCCCCCCGCGCTGTGATTGGCTGCCCGCACACCGTGTTTACTCCCCCCTAGCTGTTAAAAACGATAGTGAAACCAAGGGCTGCTGCTTATGTACATCTCCCGCTCTATGGTGTGATCTGGGCAAAGACGGTGTTTAAAGGGGGTTTTGCCTAGAGGTTATTAACCCCCTCACAGATCCCGTCCTTTAACTGCACTTGGAAAAGAAGGCGTTCTGTTCCTCAGATCGAATGCAAGCCCCGCCTCCTTATGACATCATCACCTGTAGTGTATAACATAAGGATTCAACACTGTATCTGTATAAGCTGCTTGTATAGTGCAGTGCTTAGGTGATCAGCCCTGCAAGACAGAGGTTGGGAGTTCAAGCCCCATCAGTAGTTTTTTTTTTCTTTAAAATTTGTACATATATGTAAATATAAGAAAATATATGTGAAGACATCTATAATTTTATTCATATACACACACAAAGCTCCCCTATATAGTGTCCCATTGTCACAGTAGTCACACCAAGCACTTCCAACATATGTGATACAATGCATATATTCTGGGGGATGAGACATGATATAGGGGAGCTATGTATGTGTATATATATCATTATAGAGATTAACATATATATTTTAGGTCTCTCTACATATGTGTAGAATTTAGGGGGGGGGATATACCCTGTGAGGGACTAGAACTCCAAACCCCTTCGTTGTAAAAGCAATAGTCTACTACTGCTCTACCTCTGCACCACCAGCCCAAATTACTTACAAGCTGAGCAGAGCCTTCTCTCAAAGCTGATTGCTTCTACCCCCATTGTTTTCACTCACATGTCATTGACAGCAAGCAGTGATCTTTACTTGAAGCTGACATTTGCAGTTGAGTAAAGATCTCTGCCTGTTGTCAGTACAATTTGGATGAACACCACTAGAAGTAACAGCCGCTGGCTTTCAATTGTGTGTAAACTAAGACATATGACAGGTGCTTGCTGGAGTTTGGAGCCTCAAGGCTGCAGACATAAGCAGGCAGGAGGCTACGGAGCTGTTATATCCAGACAACCTTCTGCATCCCCTGCTTCAAACAAAATGATGATGTCACAGTTCTTCAGTGAGGGGAGACACGCCTCCTGGGAGGAGAGACACGCCTGCTGACAGGAGAGACACGCCCATGGATTTCAAACTCAATCTGAGAAAATGAGCTGAACAACACGAGCAGCTCAAACGATAACACCCCTTTAAATTATATCGACTGGGCCCCAGTGCAAAATCTCGAAAATAGTCTCCATCTACCACGTGCCATTTAAAATACTGGTTTCGTCATATGTGGAACAAGGGGCTTTGGGCCCCTTAGGCTTCAGGACCTGCTAGCAACTGCTATCTCTTCAACCCCTGTAGCGACGCCTTAAAGGCCGATGATATCAGCTGTGCCAGCACTAGGTTATTTTGTGCCCTAGGCTAAGGTTATTAGAGCTTAAAGTGCCTTTTCTTCATAATTTTGTTACATTTTGTTTAACTGAAATGATACAAAATCTAAATATTTATTATTAATTACACAAGAAGTTACACATAGAAATGTTACATTAAAATATAATTTTTCTTGCCTTCTTTTCACACAATTTTCAACTAATTCCTTTAAATCCATTGTTGAAGCTTAGTTCTATTTAATTTAAATTATTGCTAAGTGTAAAAGTCTGTTTTGTGACATTGTTGAACCTATGTAAGTTATGACACGTTTCAACTACATTCACAGCTATTGGAAGTACTAGAAGAATTCTCGCGTAACAAAAATATTAGGTGCACAATTGATCATGTTTTATTATACTATAAATAGAAGCACTTCTTACGGTGGCAGTGATTTTGGAAGTCTTGAAGCTACCTCTTGCTGGTCATCTTTATAGTTCCCATGCATGCCTTTTTGGTAGCGCCAGCCCTGGGTTACAATACGAAAATACGAAGACTCCCCAATTAGTTTTCTGCTGAAGGCTTCAACCGGGAAAATAGAAAAAAAAATGGAAAAATGCCTTTTTTCTCTTCACAGAATACTTCTCATTATTTACATTGAGGATTTAAGTTACATTCTACCCATAAAAGTCTATGCAGAGGGGAGGGGGGGGAAGGGGAAGTGACAACGAAACAACACTAATGAATATTACATCCCAGCCCAGTGCCAGATTCATAGCACACAATAAACATTCAATACTGCTGATGTAAAATCTATCTATCTATCTATCTAATCTATCTATCTATCTATCTATCTATTCATATCTACTATCTATTATCATCTATTATCATCTATCTATCTATCTATCCATTCTATCTTTCCAATTATCTATCTATTATTATTATCTCATATCATCTATCATTATCTATCTATCTATTATCATTATCTTCTACTTCTATCTATCACTATTATCATCTATTATTTATTGTCTATAATTATATCTATTATCTATTCAATTATTTTCTTCTATCTATTACCTCATATTATTACACTATCCACTTTTGTCGTCCCCTTGTTTGATACAACAAAAAATTGTAAAAAACTATTTTTTCTCTTTAACCCTTTTCCAAATCTCATCTTAAAAAAAAAGAAAAGGGAGGGGAGAGACAAAAGACCGCCCCCCCCTAGTGAATAAATGGAGTTTCCAAATAGTAAATTAAGTATATAATGAATACACAAACCTTTGGGGGGTTGTGCAATACGAGGCACCACCCCCTGGAGCTTCAAAAATAAAAACTGGGTTATGAAGGTCCGCTGCAGCTTGTGCGTGGCTTTCCCTTTCCCCGCTTGGAGATACGGGGCAAAAATCAAAACTGTCCGTGAGGGGCATTCTCAGTAAACCTCCTAGGCCACAGGGGAAGAATCCGCTGACCTCTTTAAACTAAAAAGTTGATGCTTTATTGGGGAAAAAGCGTTTTGTGCACCTGGCACTTCACCCAGTTCCCATACCCATAAAATTTTCATTAGTTTTATTTATACTTTTTTTAAAAGAACCCCCAAAAATTTTGCAGGGGGGTTCTACCGGGGCATCTTGGGTTTTTGGCCATTCTGATGAAATTTTCATGAACACTTTAAAATAATCTTTCTTACACTTAAAAATCGGGGTTACTACGGGGATGTTATTCCCTCTGGGGGGTAAACCGAGCACAAAAAACAGCAGCAGCAGTATGAGGGGTCAGGAGGGGCCAAAAAAGACACATTGGGGGATGTCACGGAAATTCAGAAACAAAAGCATGGGGGTCTTTGAGGGGCCCAATATGACGGTGTGGAGGTGGGGGGGCAAAAACCAGCCCCGGGTTTAAAGAGGGTTTGGGTGGCAGATGGAAAAAACTGTCAGCAAATGTGGGCATCAGGCGGGTGGCGGCTTTCAGAATAGGGGGCTGAGGCAGGTGGTTTGAACCCAAACTCATTTTAAATTTTTGGGGGGAGGCGCATGGCTGAGGGAGTCGGGAGCCAAAGGCATTGGTGTGTGGAAATCGGGCCGATCCACGCCTGATTAACCCCTTGAAAAAAGGGCAGTCTTTCCCAAATTTCCCGTGGCCAAGGGGTTTCTCCTTGGGGAAACAAGGGGCCCCCCCCGCACTGAACACCCGCTTTGATGCCACACTACGGGGCCGGGAAGGAAGTTTCCCCCCCCACTGCAAACTCGGAAAGTTCCCGGGCCAACACATCCAGTTTTGGTCGCCAGTGACCAGCAGATTTTTCTAAATGGGGTGGCAGAGTGCGTCCAATTTGGCCCACCACCTTTTGGGTTAAGGGTTGCCCAGGCCCTTTGCTGTTGTGTGCTGGGGGAGGGCCCTTTCCCTCACTAGGGGGGTGAAGGAAGCTGTAACCCGGGGACCCCAAAGCCTTGGGTTTGCTGTGAGGAGCTGGTATGGCTCCTACCCCCCCCCCCCCCCCCCCCCCCCCTTCCCCCAGCTGCGGCAGTAGTATGTGAGCGCTGAAAAAACCCCCGGTCAGCCCTTTTCGGGGAAAGGGCGTTGCGGAAATAGGCAGGGGGCCAAATGACTACAGAGGGGATTTCCCTTTAGTATTTGGTTTGTCCTCCCCCCCAGCAGGGGGAAAAAAGGCCCCCTTTTTGGGCCCGGTGGGCGGGGTCCAATAGGGTGGGACCCAGAAGTCATCCCTCTGCCGGTTTGCTGATATTCAGCTGTCATAGCCGGGCAAATCAGCATTGCTGGGGGCCCATCTAAACAAGTGACTCCGGGGGCCCCCTTGCCTCCATCCCCTGTATACTGCCGGTGTTTTGCAGGTCATTCCCTCGTTTCCCTCATCTCCATCAAACCTCCTCCAGCTGCTCCTGTTTCCCCCTTTCTTGTCCCTGGGTAAAAAAACCCACAAATTTTTCCCCGGGGAAAATTTGCTTCTGTTTCCCAATGTCCCCCCTCCTCCTCCATTTCTTTTCCCCCCGGGGACTCTTGTGGCCGCGGATTTTATTTCGCCCGTCCCCGTCCCCCCCCAGACAGTTTTTTCGAAATCTGTTCCGGGACATGAAGCAGGGGAAAATGCGTTATTCCCCCGGGTAGTCCTGGCGACTGACAAAAACTTGGCTCCGAAATGGCCTCAACAAAGGCGGGTGTCACGCATGAGTGCCCCCCTGGTGAATAAAAGTTAAAACAGGGGGGGACCCCTGCCCTCCCGGGGATCATAAAAAAAATCGTTAATGGCCTTTCTCTGTTCATACAGTGGGTTCTAACATTTTGCGGGGTTGGAATTCCAACGGGTGGAAACATGGGCTTTCAGCTTTGGGGTTGGGGGAGGCCTTTCCCTGCCGCTGAAAATCGAGGGGGGTGTGCCTGGCTTTGTAGGAAGGGAGGGAAGTGAAATTGCAGATTTTCCCGGGCCCAAATTTTCGGGAATGTTCTGAAAAATGGTGGAAGACTTGGGAAACCTTTTCACAACCAGATTAAACCACGTGTGCTTTGGGGCGAAGGGCCCTTCCCTCCTCTGTGAAAGGGCGGACACCTTTGTTTTTCCCCATTGTCCGTCCCCAGGGGGGTTTTTTCCGGTTTTGGGCATTTGGGCGGGGGAAAAAAGGGCCACACTTCGATTTTTTGCTGCATGACGCGGAGCAGTTCCCCCCCTGTGTGACTTTCGTTCGCGAGGCAGCCAGGTGTAAAAACTGCGTGACACTGCTGTGCCCTACACATGTGGTATGATGGAGCATACTTGTGGAGGCTGAGAGGGTTTTGGTGGTGGGGGGAGGAGGAGGAGGCGGACATTGGGAGGAGCCGCAGTTTGAAAACGTGGAGGAAAAAGCGGGGTCCCCCTTTGTCATAGTTGTTGGTTTTGCCGGGGCCCGGAAGACATTCACCCAGTGGGCCGAAAAGGAAAATTTGAAATTGGCCCTGACAGTATTTTACAGCTCCACCCCGCCCGGCTGCTGTGCACCTTGGATAAAAACCGTAAGCTCAAGGACGGGCCCCTTCTTTTTTACATATTTATAAAGTGCTGGTACGCCTTTTTGGAAAAAAAAATTTAAAAGCTTGGAACTCCCCAAATCTCGGTCCCCCCAAGCCTTTATTTCTTTTAAAAGGTGCGGGCCCCCACTTTTGGAAAGGGAGGGACTGCAGTCCCAACAATTTGGACAGGAGCCCCGGTCGCTCCCTGCCCTTAGGGGGTTTGGGACGCTTTATGTTGTTTTCTTTGCAATCAAATCGCTAAAACGACTGTTGGCGCCAGAGTAGCGGGGGAGCAGGAGATCTGGCCCGGGAGATGATGTCAAAGAGAAACAGCCTTTTTCTGAAAGGGGGGGTGGAGCCTTGATGGCTGCAAGGGCATGCGTGCCACTGGGCGCTGCCCCTTTCTGCTGTTTTTGCGGCCCGGGAGGATGGCCAAACCCCTTTTGGGGCCACGGTTCTCCCCGGCCCCCGGAAAGGGGGACGGGGCATGTGGGTTTTCGCAGGGCCCTGGTGCCCAAAGTTTGCTTGGCCCGCTTCACTTTTGCCCCAAAAGATTCTACTTATACCCATATTTGGCTCCTCCGGTGTCTTAGCAAAGAACTGCCACAACCCCGAAATATGGTTTTTTTGCCAACGCTCCCCCCCCCCATGGTGAATAATGCCTCCCCTGCCTCGTGAGCCCCCGTGCCGCTACCTTCCCTTTTTACTTGCGAAGGGGGGTTTTTTTCCCCGTGGCCCCCCTTGGCTCCCGACCTCAAACTGCTTTCTATCCTGCTGACTCCGGCCCAAACCCCCTTGCTGGGTGGGGCCCCTGCCCGATGGCAAAACTAAAGCCCTCTTTCCCGACGATGATTGAAACCCCTTTCCTCACCCGGCTCCCAAAATTCGGCGGCAAATCATCATCTATTTTGTTTCACGTCAATGCTGTCTCTTCACCGGTCTTGGTATGCAGAGGTGAACCCCCCAAAACATGACCTCCCTTTCCCCTCTCAAAAATCTATACTTTTCCGCCTACTGCAAAAAGCGGGGATATTTGGGCCCCCTTTTTTCGCTGCCAAGTAGTGCTGAGTCCCTCCTCAAATTGTTTTATCCTGTTATTTTTTGGCGCTGAGCCCAGGAAAAAAAAAACCAACCCTAGTAGATCTCTGGTGGGGAACTGGTGGGACAGGGCGGGTTTAGCGCAGGTGAGGGCCGCTGACCCCCTCCCGGGCCCTGCCCAAAATAAGGGGGTTTTGTCTGCGTTCCCCCCGACTCTTGGCTGGGGGGTTTTCAGGGTGTAATTGGGAGGAAGTGGGAAAGACCTAGTCAAACCCCAAACAAGAACCCTTTTGGGTTTTTGAAAAAAAACAAAGGGCCCCTAGATGACAGCGGCAGTTGAGGCCTCACCCGGGGGACCCCCGCTGCGATGGGCCCTTGGGTGTTCTGCGCCCGGGCCTGGAAGTTTGTGCCTCTTTCCCCCAGCGGTGAAGAGCCTGCCCCTCCTGTCGACATATGTTTGTTTAAAAAAGTACAGACCTGTTTTTTATGAAAATATCTGTATATGATAAAAAACCCCCCCTGTATTTGGGCTGCAAATGAACCCACTAGAAGCTTGGGTAACCCTTTGGGTATTAAAATTTAGCTCCACAAATGGGCAAAAAAAAATTGACTTGTTTGTGCCCTTTAAAAACTCTGTGTATTTTTTCTGAATATTTTAAAAACACAAAAAGCTTAAATTTCCTTCGGATAGAATTATGTACAGGAAAATTTTGTTTTTGGGGGGTGAAAAAAAAAAGTTTCTTTTAAATGGGTTTCAAATGAGAACAACGGGTTAATTAAACCCCCCGGGATGTAAAATTTCGCAAAAGGGAAATTTAGCAACCAAAAAATTCCCAGCTTTGTAGGGTGGGGTTTCTGGCGTTTTTTTCTACGCTAAACAACAAGAGGGAAAAAATTGTTAAATTTAAACCCTTTGCTTGTGAATTATGTACAGCCAAAAAAGTCTTTTTTTGGCCCGGGGAAATTTAAAAGGTTTCTTTTAGTCACCACAACCCGAGAACAAAAGCTTATTTAAACCCCCGGATGTTTAAAGGGGCGCAAAAAAATTGAGCAGCCAAAAAAGAAATGGTATTTGTATTGTAAAAACGTTGTTTCTTTAAATGAAAACAAAAGGAAAAGGCCCTTTGATCCCCCTTGGATATTCAATTTTGCTGTGAGCAGATAGCATTAAAATGTATATGCAGCTGCCCGTGGACGCCCCACTGGACTTCAAAACCAAACCCCACAAAATTTAGAAATTTGCGTTAAGAGAAGCCCGTCTCTGGACAAGCTGAGACACCCCCAAAAATTGTGTATAAAAATCCGTTTTAGTATCAGCTTCATAAGCAGCCCCGGCCCGCACCTTCCCGTCCCGTAAAAGTGAGAGCGGATGAGCTCCCCGGCCCCCGCGCCCGGGCTTTTATTGTGCGGTGACGTCAAAGGAAAACCCCCCGGTCTCTGATTTTTGGGTTTTTTGGGTGGGAACCCAAAAGGGTTTATATATGCGTGATCTTTTGGGGGTTTTTTTTTAAAGTATTCGTTATTGATACCTACATTTTTTTTTTTCATTTTTTTTTAATAGGCACATACCTATATAATACAGCATGTAAAAGCTGTAGGTATATCTTTTGTCATTAATGTGTTAAACAAAATGGCCGCCTGTAGTAGTTTGTAGAGATAGTCGTGTAATCAAAGATGGCGCCTATTCAGAAGTTACACCCTATGTCCAAAGCATTCCAGAGCTGTGAGGAGGGGTCTAGAGATAAGGATGTGCCAATAGTCCCTCACAGCCAGGTACATGTGATGCTTCTTATCTACTAATTTGCAAAGGTATATTAAAAGCCACCATTTTGTGAATAAAGCAGAAAGCACTTTCATAGCAGCAAGGCATGTTGTGATTTGTTTTCTCGGTGCACCTTTTGTTATTTTTAAGATAATTTGGCCCCCCACAAGGACAGACTAGCCCCTTTAAGGCTATTTCTAGAGATGGGCGAATTGATTCTAACGAAGTGGAATTCGTTTAGAATTTCAGGAAAACTTCGGTTCGGAACGAAGTCGAACTTTGGGGTACTTCGGGTGAACGAAGTGTGCTTTTGATTGATAAAATGGCTGCGAGCACATGGCGCTACATGGGGCAAAGCACTCTGGGAGGAAGAAGGGCATAACCTGCATGACATGTGCAGAGATGAAGCCAATCAGAGACCGGCGGGATTCTGTGACGTCACCGCACTATATAAGACCGAGCGCGACGCCGGGAGCTCACACTCCTCTCACTGTACTGATAGGGAAGGTGCTGCTGCGGGTGATAGCGCTTTCTGAAGAACTGATTTTTATACAGCGATTTCTGTGGGGTGTCTCAGCTTGTCTCAGAGACTGTTCTCTGAATGTTCTATTTCTGATTTTTTGGGGTATTGGATCTGAAATCCAGTGTGCGTCCACTGCAGCTGACTATATACATTCAATATCCAAGTGGGATCTAAGCCAGTTCCTGTTGTATTCATTTAAAGAAACAGCGTTTTTACAATACAAATACCACTTCATTTTTGGCTGCTGAATTCTATTGCGCAATTTACATCCAGGGGTTAATTAAGCGTTGTTTTGCTGGTGTGCTGACAAAAATAAACCGTCTTTTTCAACGCCAAATATATATATTTTTTTTTGGTAGCCTAATTCACAAGCAAAGGCTAATTACAACTGTATCTCTTGTTGTGTGGCGTAGAAAACACACGCAATTGTAACACGCTACAAAGCTACTAGTTTGTGCGGCTCAATTCTTGGCGCAATTTACATCCAGGGGTTAATTAAGCGTTGTTTTGCTGGTGTGCTGACAAAAATAAACCGTCTTTTTCAACGCCAAATATATATATATTTTTTTGGTAGCCTAATTCACAAGCAAAGGCTAATTACAACTGTATCTCTTGTTGTGTGGCGTAGAAAACACGCAATTGTAACACGCTACAAAGCTACTAGTTTGTGCGGCTCAATTCTTTGGCGCAATTTACATCCAGGGGTTAATTAAGCGTTGTTTTGCTGGTGTGCTGACAAAAATAAACCGTCTTTTTCAACGCCAAATATATATATTTTTTTTTGGTAGCCTAATTCACAAGCAAAGGCTAATTACAACTGTATCTCTTGTTGTGTGGCGTAGAAAACACGCAATTGTAACACGCTACAAAGCTACTAGTTTGTGCGGCTCAATTCTTTGGCGCAATTTACATCCAGGGGTTAATTAAGCGTTGTTTTGCTGGTGTGCTGACAAAAATAAACCGTCTTTTTCAACGCCAAATATATATATTTTTTTTTTGGTAGCCTAATTCACAAGCAAAGGCTAATTACAACTGTATCTCTTGTTGTGTGGCGTAGAAAACACGCAATTGTAACACGCTACAAAGCTACTAGTTTGTGCGGCTCAATTCTTTGGCGCAATTTACATCCAGGGGTTAATTAAGCGTTGTTTTGCTGGTGTGCTGACAAAAATAAACCGTCTTTTTTCAACGCCAAATATATATATATTTTTTTGGTAGCCTAATTCACAAGCAAAGGCTAATTACAACTGTATCTCTTGTTGTGTGGCGTAGAAAACACGCAATTGTAACACGCTACAAAGCTACTAGTTTGTGCGGCTCAATTCTTTGGCGCAATTTACATCCAGGGGTTAATTAAGCGTTGTTTTGATGGTGTGCTGACAAAAATAAACCGTCTTTTTCAACGCCAAATATATTTTTTTTTTTGGTAGCCTAATTCACAAGCAAAGGCTAATTACAACTGTATCTCTTGTTGTGTGGCGTAGAAAACACGCAATTGTAACACGCTACAAAGCTACTAGTTTGTGCGGCTCAATTCTTTGGCGCAATTTACATCCAGGGGTTAATTAAGCGTTGTTTTGCTGGTGTGCTGACAAAAATAAACAGTCTTTTTCAACGCCAAATATATATTTTTTTTTTGTTAGCCTAATTCACAAGCAAGGCTAATTACAACTGTATCTCTTGTTGTGTGGCGTAGAAAACACGCAATTGTAACACGCTACAAAGCTACTAGTTTGTGCGGCTCAATTCTTTGGCGCAATTTACATCCAGGGGTTAATTAAGCGTTGTTTTGCTGGTGTGCTGACAAAAATAAACCGTCTTTTTCAACGCCAAATATATATATTTTTTTTTGGTAGCCTAATTCACAAGCAAAGGCTAATTACAACTGTATCTCTTGTTGTGTGGCGTAGAAAACACGCAATTGTAACACGCTACAAAGCTACTAGTTTGTGGTGGCTCAATTCTATTGCGCAATTTACATCCAGGGGTTAATTAAGCGTTGTTTTGCTGGTGTGCTGACAAAAATAAACCGTCTTTTTCAACACCGAAATATATACATTTTTCTTGTAGCATAATTCACAAGCGAAGGTTAATTAAGCCTGTTTGTGCTTTTACATTTAGTAAAACACACAGTGCTTGTAAACGACACATACAAGTAATTTTTCCTGGCCATTTGTGGAGCGCAATTTATATCCAAGGGTTACCCAAGCTTGTTACTGGGTTCATTTGGAGTCAAAAACAGGGTGTATATTTATCATATACAGATAGCTTCATCAAACAGTGTCTGTACATTTTAGAACAAACAGTATGTCAGACAGAGAGGTGGCAGGCTCTGCAACTGCGAGTGGCAGTGGCACAAACATTTCTGAAATGGGCCCAGGTCGCAGCACAGCAAGGGGACGTCGCAGCAGGGGTCACTCGGTGAGGCCACAACTGCCGCTGTCATCTAGCGGCCGTGTGTTGTTCAGCAACCCAAGGGTTCTTGATTGGTTGACTAGGTCATCCTCTTCCTCCCAGATGACATCTGACAACCCCAGCCAAGAGTCGGTGGGAACCTCAGACACAACACTTAGTTGGCATGGCCCGGGAGCGGGTCAGCGGCCCTCAGCCCGCCTCTGTCCCATCCAGTTCCCTCAGCCAGGGATCTACTATGTGGTCTGGGCTCAGCGCCACTATATAGCGAGGATGAACAATTTGAGGAGGGCAGTCAGCAGCTACGTGGCAGCGAAGAAATGGGGCCAATATCCCCAGCTTCTTGCAGTAGGCGGCAAAGTATAGATGTGGAGAGTGGCATGGGAGGTCATGTGGTGAGAGGTCAGCCTCGGCTTACCAAGACCGGTGATGAGGACAGTAGTGACGATGAAACACAAATAGATGATGATGTAGCCGACCGCACTTGGGAGCCGGGTGAGGCAAGGGCTTCATCATCGTCAGGAGAAGAGGGCGTCAGCTTGCGCGTCAGGCAGCGGCGCAGCCAGAAGTGGGTTGTGTGGCCGTGAGTCAGCAGGGTAGCAGCAGTGTGAGGTCGGGAGCCAAGCGGCCACGGGGTAGAAAAAACCCCCTTCGCAGGTCCATGAGAGTAGTGGCAGAGGGGCTCAGCGGAGGCAGCGGCGGCAGTAGTCACTCAGTGCGGAGCAGTTGGCGGTAAAATCAGCTACTCGGCGGTGTGGCAGTTCTTTGCTAAGACACCGGAGGAGCGAATATGGGTATATGTAGAATCTGTGGGCAGAAAGTGAAGCGTGGCAGGGAGCTAACGTTGGCACAACGGCCCTGCGTCAACACATGCAGCGTCACCATCCGGTGGCCTGGGAGAAACGTGGCTCAGATGTGGTGGTCCATCCTGCCGCTGCAGCAGCAGCAGCGGCCAGTGGCACGCATGCCATTTCAGCCAGTCAAGGCTCCACCACCTCTGCAGAAGGCAGCTGTTTCTCTTTGACATCCTCTCCCGGTCCAGATGCTCCTGCTCCTCGCTACTCATGGCGCCAGCAGTCGTTCAGAGAGGCGATTGTAAAGAGACAACAGTATGCGTCCAACCATCCTAAGGTGCAGCAGCTGACCGTGCTCCTGTCCAAGTTGTTGGTACTGCAGCCCTCCCTTTCCAAATGGTGGACTCTGCACCATTCAGAGAACTAATGGCTTGTGCCGAGCCGAGATGGAGAGTTCCAAGCCGTAATTTCTTTTCCAAAAAAGGCAGTACCAGCACTTCATAAATATGTAGAACAGAAAGTGGGTCAGTCCTTGAGCTTATCGGTTTGTTCCAAGGTACACGGCAGCGCGGACGTCTGGAGCTGTAACTTCGGTCAGGGCCAGTACATGTCCTTTACGGCCCACTGGGTGAATGTGCTTCCTGCCCAGGCACACCAAAAACTTGGACAGGAGACGCCGCTTTCTCCTCCACGTTGTCAAACTGCTGCTCCTGCGCAAATGTCTGACCTCATACTGCTGCTGCCGTGACCTCCACACGGTATCATTGTGCCACTCTGTGGCCTAATACTGTTTTGCCGCCTCCATAATGTCATTGTGCCACTGCCTGACCTCATACTGCTGCCGCTGTGACCTCCACTGTGTGATTGTGCCACTCTGTGCCCTAATACTGTTTTTTCCACCTCCATAATGTCATTGTGCCACTGTCTGACCTCATACTGCTGGCGCCGTGACCTCCACACGTATCACTGAGCCACTCTGTGGCCTAATACTGTTTTGGGCCGCCTCCATAATGTCATTGTGCCACTGTCTGACCTCATACTGCTGCCGCCGTGACCACCACACTGTGTGATTGTGCCACACTCTGGGCTACTACTGTTTTGCCACCTCCAGAATGTCATTGTGCACTGCCTTACCTCTTTCTGCTGCTGCCTTGTCCTCCACACTGTGTGATTGTGCCACTCTGTGGCCTTATACTGTTTTGCCGCCTCCTGAATGTCATTGTGCCAGTGCCTGTCATCTTGCTGCTTTGGCTGCCGCCGTGACCTCCACACTCTATCACTAATGTTGCCACCGAGCTCTCAGCTTGTTTTTTTCCAGCTTTCGCTAGCATGACTTTACAGGCTACATTCCCGCTTGAGTTTTTTGGTCAGTTTTGCCCTTAAGTGCCCAGGGGAATTTTATAGTGAAGCGATTCTAAGAGCGGGGCGGCAGTCATGTGCGGTCATACTAAAACACAACATTGTATGATGCCCAAAACCCAAGCTCCCTCTGCTTATTTAAGCTGGCACAACGTTCTACAGCACCCTGCAGGCTCTGGGCAGCTGGAAATAGCTGTTTTTAACTTTGTTCGTGCCGAAGTAATTCGGACCGAAACGAATTTTGTCGGAAAATTCGGCGAAGTGACCGAACCGAATTTTTGAGAAATTCGGCCATCTCTAGCTACTTCCCATTTCAGATGGCGCCCAACGTGGGGCATGGGCTTGGATCTGATTTATTAACCGAAAACTGAACTGGTGCAGCTTCTGCTGGCAGATGCAGATGAGAGATGAAGGCGCCATCACTCTTCTGAATATCTGTCCTGGGTAATTAGAGTTTATACTTTGCTTATCCGATCAGATTGTTTTGTCTAGTGGCTGCTGTACTATGTTCATCGGTTAATTGTTAAGTCACGCTGACAGGCAACGAGTCGGCCCATGCTATTGAACCTATGACCTGTCAAATTAACTCCTTGTGGGGTATTTTCTGTTTTATGTGTAGTGAATGTTTTGGAACTGATTGAAAGCAGGGCTGGGACGCAAGGTGTTAAGGCAGCTGAGAACAGAGCATAAAAGCTTTGTGGTTTATTTAGAAACTCCCTGGAATATAACAGGGGAGTTCTAAGGGCTCTGCGGTGGAGCAATGGACTGGTCAGCTGGCTTGGGAAAAAAAAGCATTTCGTGATTAAATTGAGAATTCATTTGATGGTGGAATCATGTTCAAGCTTTCCTTGGTGTTGAGGAAAAGCTGAGCACAGCGTGTCTGAGATCGATTTCTATAACATTCGATACGAGTCTGTTGTGTATGTCCTGAGAAATGTAAGCATGTGATTGTTGAAACAAAGAACTTCAAAGAAGTTTTGGTATGTGAGTTTAGTGCACAGCGCCATCTGCTGGTTTTAGAGGGAACTAAGAACGTTAGAGAAGAGTCTCATTGTTGATAGGGAGAATCAGAGAGGATCAGAAAGGAAGAAGTAAGTGAAACACGTAGAATGAAGGATTTGATGAAAGTTGCTGAGTTGGCGCCGTCTGGCAGGCTTCAGCCTGAAATGTGGAGAAAATGTATTGTAGAGAAACGAGGTAGATTGAAGGATTTAGGTTTACTTCAAGCAGCTGAATCATGGTTTAATACTGCAGTAAACATTTATGATGAAGGATGGACAGAGGAGGAACAGATAACAAAGAAAGGCATGGTATATGTGTATCATCCCCCAGGAGAAGTTTCTGAAACAAAGGAAACAAAGGAAAGTGTGAATACTGTGCCAACACCCTGTAATGGCGGAGGGACTTGTCTTGGGGGTGTTGAGCAAAGTCAGGGGTGTAGACAGAACTGCTGCAAGAATAGGGAACCATGCCCCAGAAACAGCCCACCTGTGACACAAGTCACCCTGCCCCCTGTAACCACATCTTCTGCTCCAGCCCTGCCCAGTACACCCAGACTACCTGAACCTTTAGTGCCACTGCCCACCCCTTCCATGTCACTTCCTACTCCAGCCCCGCCTACTGCTCCCATTAGGATGTCACATCCTCTTCCTTCTGGGGTAATGCCCGCCCCTTCTGGGGTCATCACTTCCACTTCCTGGACCAAAATGGTGGCAAATAGCACTGTATGTCCAATTATGGAAGCAGATACTGGGGATATATGGCAACCAGACCCAGCCAGCCCTACAGTGGAGAACCTCATGGTACTGGGAGCAGGTTCTAACAGCATGAGGATGACAAGAGAGGAGGAAGAACGAGCGGATGAGCTCATATGACAAGTCAGGGCAAATTATTGGCTTGCTGCTGTGGGGGGCACACCAGCTGGCCCACTGCACAGCACACCCCGGGAAGCACACTGGAGGAGCAGTCAGCTGACCAGTGAAGAGGGCTCAGGAATTGACTACGGCAGACCCCCTTATCTCACAGGCCTCACTGCAAGGGGAGCAGGTGCGAAGGCCCGAACATATTATGTTACATTCCTACCGAGTCAAGCGTCTGTCTTAACAGGTGAATTACCGGACCCTGAGAAACAACCTATGCCCAGAGCCGTCTCTTCCATTGGGCATCGTAGGCGGTTGCCCGGGGGCCCACGAGCTCAGGGGGCCCCTCGGGTAGCTGTCTACCCTGCCTAGTGGCAGTGAATAGAGCAGACAGGGTGGCGCGGCAGTCAGAGCAGGGGCCGGGCTACAGTGATGCCTGATGCGGCCCCTGCTAGTGCTGTGTCCTGCCTGCGCTTTTCCCAGCGCAGGCAGCACAGCAGAGGTGTAAAGCAGGGGGCAGACGATGCTCTAAGCTCCTGCACTACAGTCCTGCCCTTCCCTCTCCCCAGCAGTGCGGGACGCTGAAGAGCAGAAGAACACTGCTGGGGAGAGAGGAGCAGCGCTGCCCCTCCTCCCTCTACCCTGACACCATTGGCAGTTCGGAGCTGCAGACTGCCTGCTACTTCAGGACCAGTGAGTGATTAAGGGAGGTGTGGGGTGTTAGGAGTGGGTGGTGTGGGGTGTTGCTATACACTGGAGAGGCTTCCTATCTGCTGTGGAGGACCGTGGAAGTGATCTCCACTGCTTTCATATATGCACTGTCCACACTACAGGCTGTATCTACATGATGCACCTACGGTATACACTAGCCACAGCACTGCATCTATCCAGGGGTGCAGGAATATGGTCTATGCAGGGTGGAAGTGATCTCCACTGCTCTCATACATGCACTTTCCACACTACAGGCTGTACCTGGCCATCAGCCTGCACCTACATGATGCACCTATACAATAGCCATGGCATTGCATCTATCCAGGGGTGCCGGAGCATGGGCTATGGAGGATGGAAGGGATCTCCTCTGCTCTCATATATAAACTGTTCACACTACAGGATGTACCTGGTTTTAATCACTTTGTAATAAATCTTCCTATTTCAGCCCCTACATGATACACTTATACAATAGCCATAGCATTGCATACATCCAGGGGTGCAGGGTCATTGGCTATGGAGGGTGGAAGGGATCTCCACTGCTCTCTTATATGCACTGTCAGTGACCACACTACAGGGGGTACCTGGCTATCAGTCTGCAATAAAGTTTTATTTTCAAGCACATGCATATTGCACTTATACAATTACCATAACATTGCATTGTTCTAGTTCTAGGGGTGAGTGGAAGGGATTTCCACTGCTTTCATATAGCACTGTTCACACTACAGGTTATACTTGACTATCAGCCTGCAATAAATTTTCTAATTCTAGAACCTACATTATGCACATATACAGTAGCCATAGCATTGCATTCATGCAGGGGTGCAGGAGTATGGGCTATGGAGAGTAGATCTCCTCTGTTCTCAAATATGCACCGTCCACACTATATGATGTTCCTGGTTTCAAAGCTTGTAATACATTTTCCTAATTTCAGCCCCTATATGATGCACTTATACAATATCCATAGCATTGCATCTATCCATTGGTGCAGGGTCATGGGCTATGGAGGGTGGAGGGGATCTCCACTGCGCTCATATATGCACTGTCAGTGACCACACTACAGGCCAGGGCCATTTTATCCATTGTGCACACTAGGCAGTTGTACAGAGGCCATACAAACCTAGGGGCGCCATGTGGTAAATGTATGTCCCAGGAATCCAGAGAGCATGCTCTGGATCTCTGTGTTGGGGCTGATGATTTAACTGTTTGTGTGATGTTAGGATGTACAAACAGAAACCATGGTGGATCAGGAAGCCATCGCCTCCCTGCTTTGTCATTTAGTCTTGTAGACTACAAGATATAAGCGGGGTGTCCCGATGTAGTTGGTGTGATGATATAGGTTTGTTTGGGGTGGTTAAAAGCATGGCTTCATGTGTGCCGTGGCTAGAGGTATGGCCTGATTTAATTTTATGTATTTAGGTAGGGCCCACTGCACTGCTATGCCCGGGGGCCCATAATGCTGTAAAGACGGCTCTGCCTATGCCCTATTACAGGAAGATAGTCCAGGTCTGAAGAACTACACAGACACTTAGAAAGATTTATGGTCCTTGTCGGAAGTTAAAGCAGGGGATTCAGACGGGCCCATTGTGGCCGAATCCCTCATCAAGCCGTCAGATATGGATGAGATCACTGCTGCCTCCAGAGTGTAATGTTGTGAACAGCTGACGCTGAATGACATCAACCAAGATTAGGAGGAATACCATGCACGGATGTCTCAGATGTTCTCTGATCTGGGATTCTCCTCTGTTTGAGAAGCCACATGCTCGGATGCTGACCAGTGCTTTTGTGGATGGCCTGCTGGAACCCATAAAGAAGCAGCTGAAGATGGTTCGGCCTGAGTACAAGACTCTACCAAGAGATGTGGTGCTTCTAGTTGCAAAAGGCATCGAGAATAGTCTGCCTGCGGGATATGTGGGATTAAGGTCTGCTCCTGTGATGGTGGCCGACGTATGTGAGGACCCTGGAGCCTACAAGCCAAGACCACCGCTTACTTGCTTGAACTGCAACAGAGCAGGACACTGGTCCCCCGCAAAACAAGAAGAGGAGGACATCACAAGCCCAGATACTCGGACCCTGCTCCTGATGTCTGTCCTATTCCTGAAGCCCAGCATCCATAGGACAGGGATATCCACTCTTGTGCAAATTCTGGTATGAGGCAGTGAAGACAACTCCCTTCCACCTTGATGAAGATGCTTAGAGTCCTTCCAGAAGCTGAAGAAAGCTATTGCCAGTGCTCCTGCACTAGGCATCCCGGACTACCAGAAGACCTTCAAGCTCTTTGTATCGGAAAGGGAAGGACATGCCCTGGGAGTTCTAGCACAGGCCCATGCAGGCCGAAACAGACCAGTTGGATACTACTCTGCAAGACTGGACCCAGCTGCAAGGGGAGGACCTTCCAGTTTACAAGCTGTAGTTGCAGCCCAAGTGCTGCTGGATAAAACAGCGGATATCGTAGTCGGACACTCCCTCATCCTTCTGGCTCCACGTGACATCTCCGCCATTCTCAACCGCGGCATCTCTTAGCAGCACAGCGTCTCAGGCTTCAGTGTTCTCTCCTCCTGCCAGATAACGTCACTCTTCTGCGCTGTTGTGTTCTTCATCCAGCCACCTTACTTCCCCTTCCTCAAGGGGGGAATGAGGATGAAGAGGAATCGGAAGAATCCGGTGCTCGTGAAGAAAGCAGTGATTGCTTAGAAATCATGAAGATGGAAACCTTTCATTTGAACCCGGAAATGGCTCTTTTTGTGGATGGATCCAGATTTGCAGACAGTGCAGGATGATTTCACACGGGATATGCCATGAGCACATCACACGCAGTGTTGGAAGCAAGAAGTCTGCCATTGCATAAGTCAGCCCAAGAAGACGGCAGCATGACGTTTGGCAGAGGGCAGAACAGCCAACATATGTACGGACTCAAGATACGCTTTCGGGGTCGCCCTTGACTGTGGACCTATTTGGAAAGCACAAGGATTTCTCACGGCTGCGGGAACCCCAGTGAAACATGGACAAGCCATTCAGGTCCTGATGGATGCACTGCTGCTGCCACGGACAGTGGCTATACTGAAAATCAAGGCACATGGGAAGCAGAATGCAGAAGACGAAACCACTTGGCTGACCAAGCAGCCAAACAGGGCGCAGGAGGTGAGAAAGGGGAAGCAAGTCAGCTGTCAGTGGTGCAGGAGGAAACTTGCACCCAACCTGCAAGGAGACTGCTGGCCAAGATGCAGGAACAAGCTCCACTGGAAGAAAAGAAAGCTGGAAAAAGAAGGGAGCCACGAAGAACGAAGAAGACGGTCTATATGGAGTAGGGAGACGACCCTGCTTGCCACCGGTGCTATACACAGCTGTAGTGCAATGGGCGCATGGAACGGGACTCTGAAAGCACGGATGCTTGAAGTGGCAAGAGAAACCGGCATGCCCTGGCCAGACGGCATGCCCTATGAGATCCTGTTAGGCAGTGCCCCGAGGCTAGGTGCATATTTCTTTCAGCAGTTGTAGCTACAAAACGATGCTATGACCTCTTATGTGACTGCAGTGGTTAAAGAGTTGTCGCTAATGCATTCTAGAGTTTTCCATTCCAGATCCAGACTCAGACGTTGCTGCTCATAAGCTACAGCCTGGAGACTGGGTCTACGTGAAGAAGTTTGTGTGTAAAACCCTAGAGCCAAGGTTTGAGGGGCCGTACCAAGTCCTGCTGACCACGACCACACCTGTCAAGGTGGCAGGAAAGCCCAACTGGTTCCACGCTTCACACTGCAAGATCGCTCCAGCCCCCGGAGATGAGGCAGATGCTGCTCCTACTGATGTTAAGTAGTTATGTTGCTTTAACTCTTGGTCAGAACCCATGCATATATTGGTGTGTGACGGAGGAGTACTGGGGACCCTCTTGCTATTACTGGGGTGCTGTGGGTTGGAACACAGGGGAAGACTATGGGGTATAGACCACAGACTGCCTTAAAGAGGAAAGACAAACGGGGGAAACCCCTACTCACTAGGATGAGGTTGACAAAGACTGGAACCTGTCGAGAACAGGGAGTACCAGGAGAAAGCATGCCCCTAACGCTAGCTATTGAAGACCCTCAGGAGACTGATGGAGGCATATATGTCCTGGGAGTCCATATATTGAGTGAGGGGTCAGAAGATAGTGACACAGTGAGAGCCAGGAGAAGAAGAGAAACCTCCCCAAAGGGCAGCTTCAACCCCCATGTGTATATTGATGCTATAGGAGGCCCAAGGGGGGTCCCTGATGAGTTTAAGGCAAGGGACCAAGTGGCCGCTGGGTTTGAATCTCTGCTACCGATAATCACTGTCCACCCAAACAGGAGAAACCTGCTGTACTTTTATCCCAGATAATACAGGACCGAATGGGAAGGTCACTGTGGCCATTAGAAAGCTAGATGATCTCTCAGAAGAATTAAAGCGTAACTCAGGCATAGATCACCCCTGGGAACAGTGGTTTACTTCATGGTTTAAGGGTTGGCAGGGAATGCTTGCCCAGATAGGTATTGCCATATTGATTGTGTTGCTAATACTTGCTCTAATTGTCTGTTGTGTTCTCCCTTGTTTGAGGAAACTATTTGTGAGAGCTGTGGATCAGACTACTCCTATTATGATGAACAGTTTTCCATAGCCTGGCCTCTATGATGACAGCGACACTACCACACCCTTCAGCTGGCCAAAGCCTGACACCTATGATGATGTGGACATTAAGACACTATTCCATGAAAAACCATTGACGTCAGAAGTGCTCCGGAAAGTCACCTATTCCCCTCTGCAACCACACATCTCATCAAAGAATTAGACCATAGAGGTGTAGGGTGAGCTAGGGCGTACCAGGGACTTCGGGGCCGCCCTTGTCAGGGAGATGTACTTCCGCAAAAAGACAGAATAGGGAAAGAGGAATAGGGAAAGAGGATAGGGAAAGATTAAAATGAGTCAAAAGTCTCAAGGGGGGACTGTTGTGGATGGGAACAAAGGTTATATATATGCGTGATCCTTTGTGTCTCTATTTTAATGTATTAGTTATTATATACCTCACATATACATATATATATAATAGGCACATACCTATATAATACAGCTTGGAAAAGCTGTAGATATATCTTTTGTCATTAATGTGTTAAACAAAATGGCCGCCTGTAGTAGTTTGTAGAGATAGTCGTGTAATCAAAGATGGCGCCTATTCAGAAGTTACACCATGTGTTTAGACATTCCAGAGCTGTGAGGAGGGGTCTAGGGATAAGGATGTGCCAATAGATCCTCACAGCCAGGTACATGTGATGCTTCTTATCTACTAATTTGCAAAAGTATATAAAAAGCCACCATTTTGTGAATAAAGCAGAAAGCACTTTCATAGCAGCAAGGCATGTTGTGATTTGTTTTCTCGGTGCACCCTTTGTTATTTTTAAGATAATTTGGCCCCCCACAAGGACAGAATAGCCCTTTTGAGGCTACTTTCCATTTCAGCTTCATCTCTGCACATGTCATGCAGGCTATGCCCTTCTTCCTCCCAGAGTTCTTTGCCCCATGTGACGCCATGTGCTCGCAGCCATTTTATCAATCAAAAGCACACTTCGTTCACCCGACGTACCCCAAAGTTCGACTTCGTTCAGAACCGAAGTTTTCCTGAAATTCTAAACGAATTCCACTTCGTTAGAATCAATTCTCCCATCTCTACTCATATCTATCTATCTATCTATCTATCTATCTATCTATCTATCTATCTATCTATCTATCTATCTATCTATCTATCATCTCACATTCAACTATCTACCTTATGTCTATCTACCTATCTGTCCAGCTATTTATCTCATATATATCTATGGATCTCAAAAGAAAAAAATTAGATAGATATAATATATTATGCGTTCCATGGACTTCTATTGGAATATGTAAGATCATTGACTTCCTTACTAAGTATTCAGTTACACTTGGGTATATAAAGAAAAAATCTCCTTCAGATATTCCATGTGCCATTTTACAGATGTATCCCCTCTCCATGGACCTAATTAAAATCGTTCTATTCTAATTCTAATGAACCTTTATGTCCCTGTGCTTTTGATTTAACATGTGTCACTGGAGTATATGGATAATGTTACTTTTAAAGAGATACGCTCACCGTAATAGCAGCTGTTAATTAAACAGAGTTCATTACAGAAGTGATTATTTTGGATGCGGACTTCATTTCTCTTGGAGACTATGTCCTCATGACAACCATTGTTATGGCTCAGATTGCTAAAATATTGAACAAAGCAACTTTGCAAATAGACTTGATAGACAAATGTCCTATTGTTTCCAGTAAGCAGCTTCTACACAGATCTATATGTCTCTATTGTTACAGAAACAATTGTAATTACAAACCAAGTGTGACATACTAGTGATATGAATGGTCAAAGGGCTTGTCCCCACCATAAGGGTTTTTGGACGGTTTTACAGACGGTTGTCGGTTTTGAAATCCGCCTGTAAACCGGCTGTCAACCTCTAGAATGGCAGAGAAAAATGGCAGGCTTCTTTAAATTGCAAAAACATGTCGAAAATTTATTAAAAAGTCCCATAAATACAAGACTTGAATGACAGCAGTTGTACTACTTGCGATTATGGTGGAGAACATTCCATAGTAAGCGGTATAATAGATGTTGAAGACGTTGAAAAATAGATGCATTAACCTCTAGAATGGACCTCTATGGAAAATCTGTGCAGTGGGGACCGTGAGGATTTTCAGCCAGACAGTTTTTTTAGACTGCCGGTGGTATGAAAAACATAGAACCTGTTCATTCTTTCGCCCGGTTTTCGGACGGAATATGAACAACCGACTTGTGTGCCCCCCCCCGCTGTTTGTTCTATCTGATAGCAGGGAGTGAAATCATCACACAGGTCGAGGCAGTAGAGAACTCTGGACAGTGAGAGCTTGTGTGTTATCTGATCTTTCAGACAAAAGACAGTAATTACTGTTTACATAAGCTCAGAAGCTTCTCAGGACATCAGAGAAGGTAATTTATTTAATCTAGACTAATAAACAGAGAGGTCTGCATACAAGGAGCTGATATGCTAATTACAGACAGCTTGAACAGGAAGTGACAGAGCAAAGCAGCATTATTTCATTCATGCATCCTATGGAACTTTGAGATGAGACATTAATGGATCCTTAGATCTTTACTCTTAGCCTCGGGCAGACTGATCTCAACATAAGTATGGGCGTGTGTGCAAAGCAATGTACTGGGCCTTACCCAAGCACATGTCATCGCAATAGTCCGTGCCTTTAACCACGCCACAACATTACATCAGATCAGATCACACCTCTAACCACCCATCACCCCATTCCCCTGATAAACAGCAGGATCCCCTGGATAAGGCCAGCATGCCGACACCACCATGATGTCTTGTAGGACACAGGCCTAAAGCATCACGCAGCTTACAAGACTTATTGGTGGGGAAGGGAACTAATGACTACTGGTTCCACCATGGTATTTATCTATTTGTGCATCCTGAAAATGTAGACACAGTTAAATAAGCAGCACCAACCAAGGCATTAAGAACATGTGCCCTGGTTTCCTATGATATATCTCTTTTTACTTGAGTCCCCTATGCTTGTGGGGCCCTCAAGCAATCGCCTAGTTTGCCCAATGGATAAGATGGCCCTGACCATGGGAAGTATGGACTGCCATGTGCAGGAGGTCGATCCAAAGAGTCAGTTACAAGCTTTAGCAAAGAACCGTGTAGAGGAGCCAAGCCCAAAGGGGTTTTCAAGTCTTCAATCTTTTACCCCTTGTATAAGGGATCTGGCTCTCCTTGCAGGAAACTCCCAGGTTGCTACCCCCGATGTTGTCGCTGGTGGTGAAAGCTGACAGACAAGCACGGTATTGGATGAGAAGACAGAAGATGTAACTCATAAGAAGAAGGTCAGGCCAGAAAGCAGACAAACAAAATGATCAGTAACAAACCAAACATCAGATACTGAGAATATAGACTAGTACGGCAAATTAAACACTATGAAGCATACCGATAATCTGGCAGAGGAAGGAACCCTTAAATAGGGTTTGATGACGAGCCATAGGTTGGGAAATTGGAGTGGGGTACCATGGAGAGTGAGCTCAGGTGTGCCCTATGAAGGACCAGGAGGAAAGGAAGGCCAATCAGGCTTAGAGGAGAGATGCCAGACTGGACAGCAACAATGCCCGGCCAAAGGAACGGGCAACCGTAATTTTTAGCCCCGTCCCAGATGACTAGAAAACTTTATATCACCAAAATATTAACGTCCATGATGGAAAAGTGACACGATTACAAAACTTATGTTAGATCCTCTTTAGCTGTTAAAAAAATAAATGAAAAAAGTGAAAAACAGATTTTTTTCCCTATTTTTCCTTATATTATAAAACCCACCCAAAAATTGTAATGCAAAAAACTACAAAAAAAATAAAGCATATTGTAACATTGAAAAAGGCAAAAAAAAAATGCAAAATTTTCCAGAAAATGTTGTAGCGTTCAAAGCGGTATGTACTACGAAAAAGGAAAAAGTGCCCGGTCTAGAAAGGAGGGGAAACGGGACGGTCAGAAACTGGTTAATAGAAGACAATAGTGTCCTGGAAACGACTGGAATGGGAAGCTCCCATCCCCCTGTAAAATAACCCACAGTATTTAGCAAAGGAGATCCAAGACGACTGTGCAATCAATGCACAGAACAAGTCGAGGAATAATTTGTGTCCTGTGAAGTGTGCTCCATCACTTGGCTTGTGTGACAAATGCAGACGGTGTACGGTGAGGTGTGCCGCAGGTTCTTCCTGCAGGAGAAAAATGAGACCTATCATTTTGTTTGGGACACAAAAATGTACTCGCTTATCCTTAATATTCTTTTTCCCTCTAAACCCCTCGAGGCTGAGTTAGCGATTGTGAATGGAGTTTACAGACTTTGAAAAATAAGCTAAAGACTGTCGCTATTTTTCTAGTGTGTACTTAGCTGAAAGAGCAAGATGTCTCAGGAAGAAGATATTTCATGTCTTCAACACTGGGACTAGCTACAGTGATGAACAAAACTGTTCAACTTCCATAGTTAATTAGGTTTATTTGCAAAATGTACAAACTTTCAGCTGTTTATAAAAAACAAAAAACAAAAGACAATAGAACAAAAACAATTCAACACAATTTAACTGAACACAAGAAATTATAACTTTCTACACATTCAACAAAAAATGCCACTTTTCACGACTCCTGCAGTCTCAGAATTAGTCAACACCTTCATGACAAGTCCCTTTTGTAGTTGGTAGAGCACCTTCTGCCGTTTTGACCTGCTGTTAAAGTGATGTACAGATGTAGCAGAGCACAACTTGACCTTGATCTCATGGCTTTTCGTGTTATCTGCTATTATCTGTAAAAAAAGGCCATTGAAAAGCATTGAGAAAGTAGAGGTAATATTCTGTGCCGTGATCTTTCGGTGCAATATGTTCTGTTTAGTTCTGCTACATCTGTATGGCCATACACCACCTTCTGGTAGTGTTCCTCAGGAATCTTAGTTTATTTCTCATGGGCAATGGTGTCCAGTTCACTAATATTCTTGGGTTTCCCTGAATCTTTTACACCTCACCTGTAAAACAGCAGGAGTGGATCCTCCGTGCCAACCAAGAGTTTTGGGTGTAGGGCCGTGCCAGGGAATAGAGTCTAAGGAGGCCTTGGTCTTCACCATCAACCTCGGAATTGGACTCCGTTATAAGGGAAACTAGGTTTCTGGTGGTGGTGAGCAAGGTATTGAGGGGATAAACATAGGCATATGAGTGGCAGTTCAGGGCAGATGTCCTTCAATCAAAATCGGGGTCATAGGAAGGAGGTCGGGACAGGTAGAGTTCAGTCAGCAGTGTTGAAATGTAGTCACACGTGAAAAGGTGAATGCCAGCTACAGGTGACAGATGATAGGCAGGTGAAGTTGAACTGCACTTGCAAGCCCTTCATGTTGCCTACTGCGCACATGCTCACTCCTTAGCCGAGTTCTGGATGAGACGTACAAGGATAGAAGAAGACGCCGACTGGGGAGGTGAATGTGTTCTTCCGTGGCATGATGCACAGGGAAAAGAGGAAACATGAGTGCACCCACAGCTTAGCAGGAGACTTGTTACATTACCAGAAACTTTCTAACAGTGTTGGACTGGAGTGCCTGAGGTCTACCAATGGAGATGATTCTTGGGGCCCATCGGATATGATTCTTTGGGCCCACCAGTGGAGATCATTCTTGGGACCAACCAATGGAGATGATTCTCCCATTAGGGGAGTTGATTCTTGGGTGCTACCAGGGGGGTTGATTCTGTAGGCCCACCAGTGGAGTTGATTCTTGGGGTCACCAGTGGAGTTGATTCTTGTGGTCACCAGTGGAATTGATTCTTGGGGCCCACCAGTGGAGTTGATTTTTGGGACCAACCAATTAAGATAATTATTGGGTCCATCAGGGGAGTTGATTCTTGGGTCCCACCAGTGGAGTTGATTCTGTGGGCCCACCACTGGAGTTGATTCTTGGGGTCACCAGTGGAGTTGATTCTTGGGGTCACTAGTGGAGTTGATTCTTGAGGTCACTAGTGGAATTGATTTTTGGGGTCACCAGGGGAGTTGATTCTTGAGCACACCAGTGGGGTTGTTTCTTGGGACCCATCAGTGGAGATAATTCATGGGGCCCACCAGTGGAGTTGATTCTTGGGGCAACCAGTGGAGTTGATTCTTGGGGCCACCAGTGGAGTTGATTCTTGGGGCCCACCAGTGGAGATGATTCTTGGGGCAACCAGTGGAGTTGATTCTTGGGGCCCACCAGTGGAAATGATTATTGGGGCCTACTAGTGGAGTTGATTCTTGGGGCCAACCAGTGCAGTTGATTCTTGGCTTTTGCATGTACTTGGGTGATTTAACGTTAATTTTTGAAGTGGTGCTTCTTCCCTCTTTCTTCTTTTGATAATAACCTATCCTATACTACTCTACATTATAAACTCTCCTATGCTATCCTACCATATAACCTATTCTATACTACACTACCCTATCATTACTATAGAGTAATTTAGGATAGCTTATATGGTAGGGTAGTTTAGGATCGCTTATATTATAGGATAGAGTAGTGTAGGATAGTTTATATGGTAGAATAGTTTAGGATAGGTTATTTGGTAGAGTAGTTTAGGATCAGTTATATAATAACCTAGAGTAGTGTAGGTATAAGTTAGTTAATAGAATAGTTTAGGATAGGTTATATGGCAGAGTACTTTTGAATCAGTAATACTGTAAGCTCGAGTAGTGTAGGCTAGGCCAGATCAGGGGAGTATAGTATGAGATATGTTATTTGGTAGGGTCGATGAGGATTGGTAATATGGTTGGGTTTTAGAGGAAAGTGTATAAGGTACTGTAGAGTAGTTATCGATTATTGTAATATAGAAGAGGCTATACGTAGGGTAGAGTAGTATAGGTTACATTAAATGGTAGAGTAGTTTAGATTAGGTTAAATAGTTTTATGGAGTGGTTTAGGATAGGTTAAATGTAGAGAAGGGTAGTATAGGATACATGACATGGAGTAGTTTAGGATAGGTTCAATGTAGAAAAGAGTAGCATAGGGTACATTATATGGCAGAGTAGTTTACGATAGGTTAAATGTGGAGTATGGTGTTATCGTATACATTATATGGTAGAGTTTAGGATAAGTTATATGGTTAGGTAGAGGAGTAAAGGATAGGCTATAAGTAGGTTAGAGTAGTATAGGGTACATTATATGGTAGGGTAGTTTAGGATAAGTTATATAGTGTGGTAGTGTAGGATAGGTTACATTTAAAGAGAACCTGTCACATGGTTTATGCCCCCCTTACTGAGGACAGCAAAAGCTAGTGTCAGACCTGCTGTTTGCAGCGCTGTTTCCCTAATTCTGTAAGATACTGTAGTTTTAGAGTATTTAATGCTCAAATCTGCAGTTTACAGCCAGAAAAGAGTCATGAAAAGAGTCCGTTTTTTTCATACCCCGTCCACCTGAGGCTAGCCCCAACCACCTCAACGGATAAACCTATTACTTTAAATAGGTGGAAACTGGAAAAACTGCCAGGGGGGGGGCCTCCCCCTTTTGGGTGGGGTTTAAACCTGCCCCTAAATTTAAGGGTTTTTGAGGGGTAAATGCTCAAAAAATTTCCACATTTACAGAAAAAGGGGAACAGCGCTTGGAAAAGCGGGTTTGACAGGGTTTTGGTGCTGCCCTAAAACCCAAGGGGGGAATAATTATGGGGCCTTTTTCCCCTTTTAAGGTAAAAATTTAGTATACAAAAAAATCATATGGCAGAGTAGTTTATTTGGGGTTTATAGGGTAAGGGGGCAGTTTGGAATGGAAAAATATATGTAGGGGGGGGTTTTTGGGTTATTATAAAATTTTAAAAGTGATGGGAAGGGAAAATTTAAAAAGGAAAAGCGATGGGGGCTTTAATTTATAAAAAACACTACAACCCCTACCTTTGACATGAGGGGTTTTTTCCTGGTGAGCCACAGGTTCCCGGGCCCCAAATTTCTAAAACAAAAACAAAAAATTGGACATTTAAAAATTTTCAGAGAAATTTTCCCCTTTTGTTTCTTTTTGCCCAGTAAAATTTAATATCCCCCTGAGAAAGGGAAAATCTTTTTATAAAACCCGAGGGGGGGAAAAATTTGGGAAAACATGAGGGAAAAGGTTTCCCGGGGGGGTTCAAAACCTTTTATATTTGGGGGAGGAAAACTGTTTTTAATTTAAGAGCAATGCATTTAAATAAAAAAACACGGGCCCTGAAAAAAAATAAAATTTAAATGTAACGTGCATTGCTATGGTAAAAAACCCCCCTGAAAGAAAAATTGATTTGCATGAGACAAAACATATCCCCTTTAGAACGCAGGAATAGAAGTGGTTTTATCAGTCCCCGGGGTTTTTTAGGGCCCCAAAATTTGCTTCTGGCCCATAGGGGAAGCAAAAATACCCCCTTTTACATCGGGGGGGCCCCATTCCCCCAATGGTGAAATCTTTGCCCGGGGGGTTTTCCCAGGACTTTTCATGCTCGTGGCCCTTTGGGGGTATGAGTAAAAATAGAAGAAAAAACCTCTTTAATTCCCTTTCCCGGGACTATCCCCTTCACTCCCGTGCTTTCCGTTCAAAGGCTAAACGCAAACTTTCATGGGTTCAGGGGAACAGCCCCAAACCAATCACAGGCCGGAGGTCTCGTCCCGGGGTGATTTTGGGCCCTTTTTTGGTTCGTGGGGAAAAGCATCGGGCACCCAGGAGTGAAGAAAAAGGAACCACCGGTGGGTTTTATGGGGTTTTTTACCCTTCTATTTTTAAAACCCCAATGAATAAATTATGGATAGGTTCAGAAATTTTTTAAAAATTTTTGTTTTTTTTGTTATAATTTACTTTTTAAATTATATCCTGGTTTTCCTATTTCTTGTGAGAGTGTTGAATAATAATGAGAATTGTCTGCCCAAAATTGAGGGCCCCAAAAAGGAGAGGTTAGGGTCGAATCTAACGGTATCACAATTTAAATTTTAAATTAAACTTAAGTATTAAAACATCCAGTTGTGGGAACTTTGGTAAGGAATGTAAATATTCCTTTAGAGCAGCTTGGTTCTTGCCTCATGGGGGTTTCCCAAAATCTTTTATTAAAAATGGAAAAAAAACTGAAAAGTTCCCCCTTTCCCCCCCCGTCCCACCCCTTTTTTCCCCCCCTTTGTTTGGGGCTTTAAATATTTTTTGGGTGGGCAAGGGAGGGAAAAAAGCCCCCCACCCAGGTTTTTTAAGGGGCATTAAAAAGAAATGAAAATATTTCTTTTTTGCATACTTTTGAAAGCAAAAGGGGGCCATTTTTAATGTGGGGTCTAATTGTTTTTTTTTTTCCCCAAATAGCACAGGGGCCCTGTTTTCACCTTTTTCTGTGTTTTTTTTCAGGCCCGCCTTTTGAGCTGTGATTATGGCCTTTGATTTGGCCCCTGTATTTAACTAATACCTCATATTTTATTTTTATTTCCTATGTTAAATTTTTTTTTCCCCAAAAATTTCTGGGGGGAAAAAGGTGGCTGTATTTTTTGTTTTTGGGGCACCCAAAAAATGGGTGGGGAGCCCGCCCAATTTGAATTCAGTTTGGAATAGGCCCGTAAGCCAGCATGGTGTACCACACGTACTGCATTAATGGGGTCCTTTTGTAAACGCCTTTCTATGCAAATTTTAATACCCCAACCCCTATATTTTTAAGGTGGGCTTTTTGGTATTTTTTTCATTTGTGCAATCTCCCCTTTTATTTTTAAAAAAGGGCTTTTTGCATATGTTGAAAAGGGATCAATTTTGTGCAGTCTAATTGTTCCCCCAGTGGTGGGGTTTTTGAGCACCGGGTCAGCAATAAACTTTTTCTTTCCCCAAAATAGGATAGGAGCCAGTGTTGTCTTTTTCTGGTTTCAGTTTCCCGTCCACCCTTTTTCTTGAGTAGGGCCATTGGTTTTTGTGTTTTTTTTAGTGTATTTGTGCGTTTTAAAGAATAAACCCGGCAAAAAATTTGGGAATGATCTTTTGCATATACAATTTTATGCGTTAAACTAGGCAAAATTTTATTATCTTTTTTAGAAAACCCCTTTGTTTTTCCCGGGCGGCTGTACATTCTAGGGGGGTTAAAAATAAGTTTGGTTAAAAAAGTCAAGGTTATGAAAATAGTAACAACCCGATAA